>JAMKQA010000216.1:0-33804 GCA_024699735.1 Posidonia australis
CTCTGAAACACGAACTTTGATTGTTGGGTGGAAGGAGGAACTCAAGCAAAAACTTGCTAAAGTGCAGATCTGTTCTTAGATTTCAGCACCAGAGTTTCTCCCAAAAGGTTGAGTTTCTCTTGCAAAAGAAGGGCTCTTCTCTCACAAAACGAGGTGCCTCGGAATGGTTGCTCTAGGGGTCCTTTTATAGTGGTCTCTAGGGAGGTTACAAGGGGTTTTGCAAGCGAAAAGCCTTGAATATTCGTTGGCATATTCATTTGCAAGGGTTACAGCCCGGAAGGTGGAAGGTCAGCAGTCAGAGCTGGGCGCCTGCTTGGTGCGCCACCTTGGTGCACCACCTTGGTGCGCCACATTGGTGCGCCAGCCCTGCTCACAAATGTTTGATTGGGGCTCTGGCTAATGGGTTTGGGGCTTGGTTCAAGGACTGATCACATCCAAAGCAACATAGGGACACTCATTCCTGGGTCACCTCAAAAATCGGGGTGTCTACAACCGTCGGAGGATCTTAGAGCAGCGGGGTCACGCGATCCTCCACTAGAGCAGTCGTCTTCTCCGGCGACGGCTGGATTGGCGTGTCTCCGGTGATCTTCGTGCGGAGCAGTTTAGAGGTGATGGAGCGGCGATCCAGGGAGCGGAGAAGCTCGAGGATGACCAGAGGTGGAGGAGAGGAAGCACGCGGGCCAGGGCCGTGCCCTGGATTGTTCCCCCCACCTACATCGTCGAAAAATGGCGACGATGAGCTCTGAGGAGCAATTCCGACCAGAGAAAACCTCTAGATTGCTAGGAATTGTTCTAGGAAGAAGGAGAGGACTTCAGGAAGCTATGTTTAGAGCTAGAAGAGATAGGAGGAGAGCGTACCTGGCCTGACGACGTGAGGCTACTTCTACAGCTCGCCGGAGTATCAAAATTCTCCTCCTTTCCTTCCCGCGAGCCTCCCTTTCTCTCTGGAATTCTCTAGCACTCTGAGTTCTCTCTCTCTCTCACAAAAAGTTTTTTTTTAATCTCTGCCTCTACCCCTCCTTATATAGGTGAGGAAACCCAACGACCCAACCCATAACAAACTGGCACCCGCGTAGCAGAATGACTAACCACCTATGAAACTCACTAACTAAGCTAACACTCCCCTTAACAGACCTAACAGACTACTAAACGATTGCCTCTCTACTGTCCCCTTGCTCGCCGATAGGGATCTACGGTGGTGTTGGCTAACGGCGGCTCATCCAGTGGCTTTGGATGCTCTGGCTTGTGCTGGATCAGTAGGGCTTAGGTTGGGTTGATGAGACCAACAAGGAGGAGTGGGTTCAGTGGCTGGTTCATGAAAGGAATGGAGAAGGAATGGGTTCAGTGGTTAAATTTGAAGAAAAACAGTAGAGAAGAAATGGGGTATGGGATTTGTCTGTTTTTTTTGGTAGAAAAACATTAGTAAATGAAGGAGAAAAAAAAATGATGAATATGGATAAGGGAACTAAAGTGATAGGTTGAAAAAGAGGAAAAAAATGTTTATGGTGGGCCTTCATGGGCTTTGGGACAAAGGTGGGATCAATTGGGCTTAATGGGCTTATGTGGGCCTCCATGGGCCCATGTGGGCTTCAATGGGCCCAAATGAATTAAATGGGCCCAAAAAGGTTAAATGGGCCTAAATAGGTATTGTGGGCCCATGTGGGCTCAAATAGGGTTTAATGGGCCTATGTGGGCTTTGTGGGCCTCCATGGGCCTAATGGGCTTCAATTAGGGTTTTAGCTTAGCCACCACAACTCTATCCTGCAAAATTGGGAAATTGGGGTGTCTACAACAGGTGTTACATACACTATAAAACACAAGATCACAAGTGTTCAATGATCAAATGCATAGTTGTCTGCATTTTATAGCCTATGGGAGAAAGTAAACCTAAAGAGAGCTCTAGGACAGAGAGAAAGACCTCTACAATTGAATGTATGGTGAGGAAAAGTAGGGGAGTGTCCAAGATGGGATATTTACACTTGGCTCCTGTATATTGCAGAGTTGGACCTTCTTGACCGATATGGCTAGGGCAAAGCTAGCTATACTTGGCTGATATGTGGCCTTGATGACATCACTTGTTTAAGGCAATGATCATATGTGGGCTTGTACCTACACTTGATTGTGAGTATCAAATGTTGCGTTTCTTGTAAAAGTCTTTAAATTTGCATATACTGTTGTTGATATTTTTTTTGTTTTGTTGTAGTATTTGGCGATGGAGCATATGCAATGTGAGCATGACTTCTACCACCTGTGGGGTGACCTCCTCCCTCTCCCTCATTAGTGGCGCAAGCCTGACATCTAGACACTTACCGAAGTGTTCACTTTTGAGTCTTACTGATATTTATGGACCTCCCAAGCATTGACGATGTAAGTTACAGCCTAGTATGCGTATGAATTAATTTTGCATTGTCAAGTTATTAATGTTGTCCATTCTTGCTTTTAGGTGGACTTTCACCCCTTTGATTCTTCAAGGGCCTAGATTGGGTGTAGTGGCTCTCAACTCTGGAGTTTTGTCTTTGCCACATCAAGTTCTATTGCTAGCAACAATACACATACTACCTGCCTACGCAAGTTCAACATCAATGTAGGGACATATTCTGCATTCCTCGTCCTCCTACCAACGATATGATCAACAAGGCCATTACTCCTGCTAAGGAGCAACAAGAGACCTAGGAGTTTCAAGCATGCCAAAGCAAGCAACTTTGTAAGATTTCCTGTTACCACGACTACTAGGCTTGGTACCATCTGGTCAGGAAACCCCACTTGTTCAATTGAGAGTTGTGGGAGTGGTAGCAAGGCATGTGGTTCTTCAACCCTTGGGCCAAGTTAAACAATCCTTTCAATAGTTGCTTATCTCTTGTTCGTGGTGTCATACGCTGATCCACTAACTCTCTCTCGTGGCGATTGAAAGGACAGGTTCGCCTCATTCGACGAGGCAATTAGTAGTGATTAGTATAGCAATTTTAACTCAAGCTTCTTGATTATTGCCAAAGTTACAAAAATTGTTTCATTTTGTAGGAGTGGTGATGGCAAGAGGACCAAGCGGTAACAATTGTATTTATTTATCTATTTGGTTACCACCACTCTTGTAGGTGTACTAAAAGTTTCTTTTCTATGGTGTTTGTAATGCAAGGAGGCAAGACCCTCTAGCATGGGAATGCTCTTAGACACTGCTTTATATGAGACAGTTGTAAGTGACAATATGAGTTTTGATGATGATGATGTTGGCTAAATTAGTTTCATCTTGATTTTGATGATAACAAAATATATTTGTGTAAGAGCTCCTATGGTTCTTGGCAAAAGAAGAAAGAAAAATGGTCAAAAAGGAGATCTCGTGGCAATTCAAATCAAATCATTTGAAGATAAGAGATTAAGTTCTTACTATAATTATACTTTATATAAATTTATGTTATTGCATTCTAGGAACTTGTAATAATCATCCAAATGCCCCCATAGTGCCTTAAGAAAATAGCTAAAGCCCCAAACCCAAACCCAATCATTCATTGATTACATTTCTTAACAGGACTTCTATGTCATTTTGGCATACTAAATTAGTTTCAGTATACCAAAATCTACGCTTACAGTGATTCAGAACCGAGAATCAATTTAGCATATCAAATTTATTTCAGTTTACCGAATTATCTGACAATTGTGAACAACTATAAGTCATTTGCTCTACCAAATGAATAGCCATTGGACACTTTTTATGAAAGTTAAACAAACGTTCAATACCACTCTTTGGCCTATAAATCACCACCCATTGGCATTCATTTACACCAACACTTTATGCTATTCATTTTTATCCTTGGAGATAGATTTCCAAGAGCTTTCCACACCTCATTCAAACCATAGCAAGTTATTCATTGCTTATCCACCAAAAATCCACTTACTCAATTGTGTGTTTGAGCCGCTTTAAGTTCATCTTTTTCTTTTTTTTTTGCAAAGCAAAAGGACGGCAGACCCTCAAGTATATAAAATATAATAGCACCAAAGCAAGTACAAAAAACATATGCACAAAGCACATGGGCCCCAACTGAACAAAATGAAAGAGGCCAGAAATAGAGCGCAATCAGAGCCAAAGGGCTAATCCAAAGTGAAAAACATGCTAACGAAACCAACTATGCATGGCACAGCAAAAACCCTATCTTGGAAATAGATTTGGCATAACAATTTGAGGGGAGACGTGCCTAGAATCCTGCAGCTGAAGGAGGCTCAACACATGGGCCCAAAGGATAGTTGGCGATCTAATCCTGAAGTCTTCTTCAAAAAATCTGCCATTGCGCTCGGCCCACAGGGAGTAAACGACAGAAGCCACTGCATGTAAACGCAGACGTCGTTGGCTAAGAGGCAAATTCAGGCACTAGGCAAGCGAAAAGGGAAGGTCAGTGAAGCACAGGAAGCAAAAACTGCTAGCCGCTCACCGAAGAACTTTGGCAGAGTAGGGGCATTGGAAGAAAATGTGGGCAATATCCTTATAAGCGCCCTTGCACAACATGCATCGTGAAATGATAACCAAACCAAGCCGACGGAGACGATGCTGGGTTTTTAACCTGCAAAGAGTAGCAAGCCAGACAATGAACGCGTGCTTAGGAGTATGACCATTAAACCACACAACCTTGGATAAAGGGCAAATCACAGAGCATGGCCAGATTGCCTCCCAAGAGGCAGTAGACGTGAAGCCACGAGCACAATCAACAGTCCACTCCCCAGAAGCCTAGTCAATGAGGGGGACAGCAATGTCCCTTGTCGATAGGATACTCCTCCAAGCCCAAGACGATTGGCACGAGATGGGGACAATCCAGAAAGGAAAACAAAATAGATATTTCGAGTGGATCCAATTCTCCCAGGGGCTGTTTGGTTCCTTAGCAATTCTCATAATCCTTTTCAGCATAGCCACATTGTTTAGGTCTGCCATATGCTTGAAGCCAAGCCCTCCCTCGACGAAAGGCCTGTAGCAAGTGTCCCAAGATACTAGCGGGATTTTCCTTTCCTTCCACAAGAAGTGGAGGGCCACTCGCTCAAGATCAACAATGATGGACACCGGAAGTTTGAAGACTGCCATCCAGTGGAGGGGAAGCGACGATAGAACAGCCTGGATTAGGACACACCTTCCAGCATAGCTAAGGCTGCTCGCACACCATCCAGGAAGGTGCTTCTTAACTTTATCAATCAAAGGCCGACAGAGGACAGTAGAGAGATGTTTAGAGGTCAACGGAAGGCCAAGGTACTTGTCTGGAAATGATCCCTGTGGTATCCCAAGTGCAAGGGAGAGGCGATCCGGGTTCACACGAGAACCACCAAGGAAGACAGAGCTTTTTGACGGGTTGATGTGTAGTCCGGAGCAAGCGGCGAATTGGTCAAGTGTGTCACGAATGCTCTGTGTAGAGAGCAAATTGGCGCGAGCATAGACGAGAAGGTCATCAGCAAATAAGATGTAATGAACCGACGCAGGCTCTCTGTGTAAGGGGGAGATGCGGCGCTCCAGGGCAACAAGCTTGAAAAGACAGGAAAGAGGCTCCATGGCGATGACAAATAAATATGGGGCTATGGGGTCCCCCTACCGCAGACCGTTTGTGTTGACAAACGACTTAGAGAGGCTTCCATTGATGTTGACGCGAAAGTTGGCTCGGAGCATGGAAAGCACAAGCTTACACAAGTGTGAACAGAAGCCCATGCGACACATGACAGCAAGCAAGTAGATTTAGTCAAGGAGATCAAAGGCTTTCCAAAGGTCGAGCAACGCCACCATCTTGGGAGTCTCTGTCAAAGTGGAAACCACTGACGATGTGCTAGGAGAAAAGCATCAGACATAGAGCGGCCTTGAATGAAAGCATGCTACGCAGGATCAATGAGGGCAGGCAGGAGGACCTTTAGTCGATGCGCCAACATCCTCAACAAAATGCGGTATACAACTTTGCATAGTGAAATCGGTCAGAAGTCATTGAGAGTGAGAGGAGCAACGATCTTAGGGATAAGCTTGAGGGATGTGCTATTAACCGACTAGAGCATCCTACCGGTCTTGATGAAGTCATTGACGGCATTCAGGAAATCATGCTTGACAATATTCCACGCTTCCTTGAAGAAGTGGACGTTGAACCCGTCCGACCCTAGGGCTCTATTGGAATTCATCGACTAGATGGTGAGCTTGAGTTCTTCCAGAGTGGCCTTGGCAATCGGGGACTCATTGGCATTCGCGAGGATGGAGGGCAGCTCCATCTCAAGGAGAGGACCATAAACATTTAACGACCCCAGAAGGCTAGAGAAATACCGACGAGCCTCCGCAAGTATGATGCCAGAGTCCTGAATGGTCGTCCCATCAACAAACAGAGATCTAACTTCATTGCAGGCATGTCGAAGGAGAATCAATCAGTGGAAGAATGAGGAGTTTGAGTCACCCGCCGCCAACCACTAGATCCTAGATTGCTGTCGAAGGACCAATTCTTCATGAGCGAGGGCATCCCGGAGTCTAATGCGCAGTTCATGCTCCAAGGCACCGGCCAGTGGATCCCCGTCAAGACTATGCTTCTGAAGATCCCTCAACTCAGCGGACAACTGCCCCACAATCCTTGAAGCATTGCCAAATTCGACCTTGGCCCATCACGATAGGTGTCGTCTAACTTTGGCAAGTTTTGCACACAACCAGAAGGAGGGGGTGCCAGCAATGCTCAGTCGCCAACCACGCTTAACCACATCTAGGAAGCCAGGGTGTGGTGTCCAGTGAATATAGAATTTAAAGGCAGGGGGGCCTTAAGAGCATGCTTGCCAATCACACTCTCTAGCGGGCAGTGATCACTTGCAGAATGATCGCCAACGACAGTACTAGAATCAAGGAAGGTATCAAGCCAACGATTGGAAACAAAACAGCAGTGAAGTCTGGAGCAAACACCCTCTGAGTCCCACCGACTAAACCAAGTGAACTTTCCACTGGAGGCAGGGAGTTCCAGGAGGTCCTCCAAGTCAATACAGCTATTAAAAGCGTTCATCGCCGATTGAATAGGGTCATCGGGCCCAATGTGATCCTTAATCGATCGAACACAGTTGAAGTCCCCAACAACCATAGCGTCACCCAGAGTGTGAAACCCATCAAGCTCCGTCCAAAGAGTGTGCCTTTCACGAGGATGATTGTGGGCATAAACAACAGCTAGCCGGAAGGAGGAGGTGGGGTGGTTAACAGTAAAACACATACATTGGGCATAAACAACTATGACATCTGGGCCTGATTATCCATTTTCATTTATAAACCATGTAATTAATTGTAATATGGCATAAATGGTTTATTAATGGATAATCTGTTATATCTTGGATGTGTGAGCTTGTGGTTGGCTTGCTGTGCTCTTGCTTGTGATTTGGGACCAATGTGGAGTCCGGTTTGAGGATGCACAGTTGCCTCGATTTGCGTGCCTGACTTTTCTTCCTTTTCTTTCCTTCTTTTTCTCCTTTCTTATTCCTTCCCTCTCACAAGCCCACACCATTCCATCTTCTTCTCCCTCTTCTTCCACATATATGCCACCACCAGCCAATGGGCCGTGCCTCACCATCATTTCCGACGTGATGGACGACCGGTGTGACGCAGGAGGAGGAAGGGATAAAGAGAGGCAGAGGCAAGCGAGGAGGGGAGAAGGTGACCGAGAGTGGAGAAGAGAAGGAGGAATGGCACGCAACCGAGGAGGAGGTGGTGGCTGTCCGTGTAGTCTACAAGTGGGAGAGGCTTCGCTGAGGCGCGAGGAGGCTTGCCGGAGTGCGGGAGGAATCGTCGGGGCGCCATCGGAGGTACGCGGCGCTGTCCCAACGTCGTTTACATGTTTCCTGTTGATTATGCCTAAAGCATGAAAAATCGAATAAAATGCATGGAAATTGTAGAAAAATAATGAAAATGATGAGAATGAGTTGTATTGCATGAAAATATACATATCGTGCGGTTAGGATGAAGATATGTGGAATTGAATGTGATTTGGTGGTGTAAGCTACAGTAGGTTTTATTGAGCTCTTCCCCTTTGTGATTTTCGTTTGAATCACATAGTTAATGGATTGAGGAATGGTTTGAGGGGTTTTGAAGTAGACTCAAGGGTCTACGCCCCATGATTTATTGGAAAATTTTGGTTAGTGTTTGGCAGGTCCGATCGGGACTCCCACATTGGGCGATTTTTGCTGCTTGAAACAGGGGTGTGCCCTGTCTGCCGGGTTTTCAGTATGCCGAATTAAATTCGGTATGCCGAATTGAATTCATTATGCCAAAATCCTGACAGATTAAGCCAGGATCCCAGGTTTCGGTAGACCGAAATCCTCCGGTGGACCAAAACAGGGGGTTTCGGTATACCGAAAATGTTCGGTATACTGAAACAAGGAATTTAGGTATACCGAACTTGGTTCTGGTCTGTCGTTTTTGCCCTGACCCTGATATGCTTAAATATGAATTTAAATGAATGATAAATGGTTTTAAAGGTATGTTGAGCATATGTGAGTGATGTTTTCCTCATGTAATGACATGGAGGAATGTGGAACCCAAATAAATACATTAGGGCGTGGTTTTGGGTTTTGATCCCATAAATGAATAAAAAGGATGATTTTGTATGATTTTGGGGTTTAGACCCTGTGAATGAACAAAATGGCTGATTATGTGTGGTTTTTGGGTATGAGACCCAATTTATGATTTTAAGCATGGTTTTCATGACTTGAGTTGAGACCCCAGTGGAGGGTCAAGTGTTGCAAGGAGACAGATTCCTGCAACAGAAAGAATGAAACGGAAAATGGTTTCGAAAAGAAAAGTTTAAAGAGTTTTGAAATGAAACACTAATAATGTGTTAAGGAACCACAGGGGTTGGTATCGACAACATGGTAGGAGTAAGAGGCCCCAATGAAACTAGTTGCTAGACACGACTGTGGTTTCTGAGCTTGAGATGGTGTAGGCCGAGCCTAGGTCGTGGTACCTAGTTGTTCGGGTCACCGAGCTCATGAAGGTTTAGGCTGAGCTTGGGTCATTGGACCTAGTTGTTTGGGTCACCAACGGTGTAGGCTGAGCCTAGGTCATTGGACCTAGTTTTTCGGGTCACCGATAGGGCGTCAAACAAAGTCGTATCCCCGTGCATACATGAAAAGGAAATTGAGGCCGGTTGGTCGGGGCGGTGGCATCCCGCATGGGGAATTTCACCATGGTAGTGCACGAAGGTAGGGGAAAGGATGTCCATGCCTACTACTTGTGCGCCTAGTTACCCCTGATCAAGGTAACAACAGTAAAGAAAAGTGGAAATGAATAAAGAAAAAGAAATGTGGTTTAACCAGGATTGGACTTATGAAATGGTCCTAAAATCCAGAAATGGAATAATGATGATGTTTTAACCAGTTACCAGTCAATATTTATGATTTTGTTTTGAGCTGAGAGGCATTGTGTTTTTGGCTGGATCTGGTCAAAAATGTGAATTTGAACATGTGATTTTGGGAAGAAAACCCGGAGTATTGGAAATTATATGATTTGGAAAATGAATTCGAAAGGTTTTAAATGGAAATGAAAAATGTGTGTTTCTAAAAGAGAATGTGGTTTTGGAATAAATTTCCAAATGTTTTGAATTGGAAAGAAAGATGGGTTTTGAAAAAGAGTTGGGACTTGGGCTCAGGATCCCAAGTGATTTCAAACAGAATAAAAGTGAATGAGGTTTCAAATAAAAAGAAAAGTGGATTTCCAAAAGAAAACCAACTTTGAAAATTAAAAGTTGAGTTTTACCAGATTTCTGTGGTTTTGTGTGTTTGGGGCGCGTACTGGGTGACTTAGATGTCACTCACGCGTGCTTGTTTGGTTTTCAGGTGCAGATTGCGTGCAACCGAGTTCTGGTGCAAGAGTTGGAGCTTTTAGCGGCACATTGAGATCCTGAAGGTGAGCCTTAGTTACAGTTATTCAATGTTTCTGTGATTAGTGTAATTATGCTTTTGATATTGTAATTTTGGTAGCGTGCTCGAGATCAGGGCGTTAAAATAACGATCGCCAATGCTTTAAGTTTATCTTGTTCTCAATGTCTTTCACTTATTTCTTTGTATACTAGTAGTTTAATATTCAACTCCTTTGCTTGAGTTATTAGTTTGTGTTTGGTAATATAGTTTTTAATTTGACTATTATTCTCAATTCTCTATTCACCCTCCTTCTAGAGAAGTCTTATGATCCTTATAACTAGTATCAAAGTCTTATTTATCTAGGCATAGATTTAATCATTTTCTAGATAATAACTTCATCTTCATAAAAAAACTAACACTATAGAGGTTCAAACTATAAATAGACCTCATTTTTTTTATTGCAACAATTATAATTATTGGAAATGTAGAATGATTATCTTTCTTAATTGCATTAATTATGAGTTATGGGACATAGTCATAAATGGATTCATTCCTTGTAGAAAGGCTTTTAAGGAATGGAATGAAGATGAAAAGAAAGCAGCTTCACTAGATGCTAAGGGCTTGAATATCTTATTTTGTATTATTAATCAAGAACAATTTAATTGTATTTCTAATTATAGAACTTCACATGATGCATGACATATTTTAGAAGTTAGTTATAAGGGAACGCGTCAAATAAAAGAGACTAAAATCAATATGCTTGTTCATAAATATGAGATGTTCAAAATAAAACGTTATGAATCCATTAGTGAGTTGTTTTCTAAATTCAATGAAATTTTTAACAATTAACAATTTCTTGGACGGGTTATTCATCAAGTGACTTAGTGCATAAAATTCTTAGATCTCTCACTCCGGTATGGGAGAAGAAAACTACCGCTATTGAAGAAGCCAAAGATCTCTCAACATATTACCCTAAAAACCTCATCGAAAACCTTACTTCCTGTGAAGTTGAAATGAAGGAAATGGAACTCGAAGATGACCCAAACAAGAAGAATATTACTTTTAAAGCCTCTATTGAGTTAGATGAAGACGATGAAGAGGATGATCTAGCTCTTATTACTCACAAGTTGAGGAAATTCTTAATGGAGGGAAGATTTCAAAAGAAGTGGCATAGGAGCTCAAAGAAAAAGGAAAAAGAAGTTGAGGAAGCACCTTTGTGCTTCAATAGCCACATGAAGAATGAGTGTGCCTTACTCAAAATGAAATTATTCTAGAGGAACAAAACAGACAAGAGAGAAATCAAGAAAAAGAAAGCTCTTCAAGCTACATCGGATGATAGTAACTCCTTAACCGATGAAGAGACCTCATATGATGGGAAAGTAGCTCACATGTGCTTCATTGTAGAATCTAGTGAGGTATCATTTTTAAATAATGTTGATGATTTCTCTATAGATGAACTATTTGATGCATTTAATAATCTTTATTTGAAATATAAATGTTTGAATGTTAAATGCAAAAGTTTAAACAAAAGTTTTATTAATGTATCTCTTGGAAAAGGAAAGATTTCAAATGAAAATGATGAATTGAGATATAAGAATAAATCATTTGACATAGAAAATAATGTTTTGATAAGTGAATTAAATAACATGAAATATAAAATTAATATTGTGGAAAATGACATAACGTTTTTAAAAATAAAGAGTGAAAGTTTAATTAATGTTGTTTGCAAGTTTTCAATTAAAAAAATCATGAAAATGCTTCTATATGTGCCTACAAAGAAACACCCTATAGGCACATAAAATCGCAACCATCCATTCTCATTAGCAGCCATGATTAAACATCTTCTTCCAACTCTAAAATCGGATTTTCAATCCCATCATTCTCTACCACGAAAACACACCTCCACCTATGTTGCCTTCACCTTCTCCCTATTGGTGAACACTAGTGTCTGCAAGGCAAAAACGTTCATCTCCTTTGGGTCGAACCCTGTCCTCTTGATGCTCCTCTCCAATTGCCACTTGGTCGTGTCCCTCGCCATCGGCCCCAACCACTCCAATATCCTCTTTGTCACCTCCATCCAACCCATCGCCATCCTCTCGTCATTCATCGGCCTAAAGTTCACCCTCCATGAGTTCCATAGCTTTAAGGAAAGGGGAGAAGAGTGGGAGAGTGGCTAAGAGGAGGAGAGGGGTGGCCAGAGAAGGGGAGGGGTGGAGAGGGACGATGCAGCTTGGGGTAGTTGAGGCACTGCCTCCCTCCGACCCGCTGCTATCCTCTCATCATCTGTCAACCCAAAGTCCACCCTCCACGAGCCCCACAGCTTTGGGAAGAGTGGCAGAGAGGGGTAGTTGGAGAGGGGTAGAGAGGGCGAGAGGGGTGATCTAGATTGGAGGAGCTAAGGTATTGTGATGATTAATTACAATCATCTCCTGTATCAAATGGCCATGATAAACTCCAACTAATGCACCTACAAGGATGCTTCCTTGTAGGTGCCTATAGAAAAAACGGGGCCAAGAAAATTCTTGATGTTAGTAAATATAGAATTGGAAATGTGGATAAAAAGGGTATTCCAAAAGAAAATCATTTTGTTAGAACTATTAGTAATGAAAAATATGAATTTATCTATAACAACCTTGATTTGTTTGATAGCATATTAGGCTAGATATTTAATTTAGATTTCTAGGTATTGGACACTGGTGGGCATGCATCTTATGTTAGATGCAAGAAACCCAATGTTCAACACCTAGAATATTGATTTTTGGATCCCTTGATGTTAGACACAGAGTATGGCATGTCTTATGTTAGACACATGATGACATGCATATAACAACTATGGTGTGTGTGGGTTAGTCATGGATTGGTGGCATGTCTTGTTGGTGCGGAAAAATTCAATTGTTTTAACTCAGAACTAACATTTTATTTAAGTGGATTTGGATGGTTTTGGGATGTAGGATCCTCCATTTTCTCCTCCACGAATGACCTACAAAATAGAGAAAAAGAATGGGAGAGAGGAGAAGAGGAGGAGGAAGGAGGAGGAGAAGGAGGAGAAGAAGAAGAAGAAGAAGAAGAAGAAGAAGAAGAAGAAGAAGAAGAAGAAGAAGAAGAAGAAGAAGAGGAGATGACTGATGCAGGCAAGGGAGGGAGAGAAGGCCACTATCTATGCCACCGATCTCCTACCACCATGCTCGTGTTGCCACTATGCTCCCCACCATCACTGCTACACGGGAAAGAAAGAAGAGGCATAGGAAGGAGGAGAATAGAGGGAGAGTGAGAGAGACAGACTGAGAGGAAGAGGAGGGAGAGGAGGCTATCATTTTGTCGTTGCTGTGCTCGTTGTGCCACTAATCTCCCACCACCATTGCCAGTACTATGAAGGGAAGAGAGGAGAAGGAGAATCCATAGCAGACTAGCGGAAGAAAGGGGAAGGCAAACTGTGAGGGTGGGGCTACCGTGTCATAACTCGCTACTTCTCCTCATCATGGCTGCAACAAAGTGGGTATGGGAGTCGACGTCGGTGAATAGTACACATTCTATCTGAAGAACTCTTTTGTTTATTTAATATTATACCTGTTGTAGTTGTGTTTGGAGTTCTAGGTTGGAATCTTATTATATTATTTTTGTTGTGGTGATTGTGTAGCATCCCAACTGGGAACCCTATTATTATATTGATTATTTGTTATGGTTGTGCCTAGAGATTCTCAGTGGGAATCCTGTTATTATAATTCTTATTATGATGAGTGTGTTGGGGATTCCGAGCGGGAATCTTGTTTCATGGCATTTGGTCACGGTCTGGTTCAGGTGAGAACCCAATTCTTGTGAATTATGATATTATAGTGGAATTAGAAATGTGAATGCAATATTTATTGGATATGTGTGTTTGGATGTGGTTTGTGGTCTGGTTTCTCATGCTTTCTCGAGTGTAGTTCTCATTTCATAGTTTTCTGTAGATTTTTACCCATTAGGAACAGGCGGTATGTGTCTAGCATCCCTAGGCTAGTTGTTGGAGTTGTGGCACATCATGGGCACACGCTCTACTATACGTATTGGATATGCATGTCAGGGGTGCATTTTCCCACGTGACCATGGTGGAAGTGGTTGTAGTGGGGTTTTCTTGGTGGCTTTGAGCTATTTTTGTGTGGAATTTTGGCACAAGGATTTAAGTAGAGAGTAGAGGAGTTTGTGTGGTTTTTGAAATAATGATTTGCACAAGTTTTGATGTAAAACCTTATTTAGAGTTTTGTGGGTTTTGCTATGGTTTTTCGTGTAGTGTTTGGCATGGTGCTTGCGGTGTCTTTGAGACAATTTTTGAAGTGATTTTGAAATGATTCTCCAAAAGAGATTTGGGTAAGAGAGATGCATAAGTTTTTCAAAGGCTTTGGAAAGATTTTCTAGGGACCAAGAGACCTAAGCTCCTAGCAAGCCTTCTAGGGATGGGGTGATATATTTGGGGTTGTGAGCTGCTTGCTTAGGATGATGTTTGAGTGTTATGTGATTTTGGGAGACCAAGAGACCGATGGTCCTAGTTTGCCTTTAAGGATGGGTGATACTCCTAGGGTTGTGACCTGCTTGCTTAAGTTGAGGTTTGAGTGGTTTTCATGGTTTTGTTGAAATTTGAGGTTTATGGGTTGTGGTGCTGGCTGGATCTAAAGGTGAGAGAGACTTTGGTTGCTTCAAGTATTTTGAGACTAGGATGTTGAGAGAGCAAACCTTGTGGTGCTGTCCTGAGCGGAGACAACTTGTCTAAGGAGGGTGAGTAGCTTTCCTAAGGAGGGTTAGCTTTGTGGAGGAGTTCGGCCTTAGAGAGGTCAACTTGCCTGAGGAGGGTGAGTGGCTTTCTTGAGGAGGGTTAGCTTTGTTGAGGACTCTAGGACGGATAGGCTTCTCATAGGGTAGCTTGTTCGTGGCAGTGCAGTGTACTTCAATGGACTACTTGTGGCTAATGTTGGTTGCTTGGTGACGGGCAACACAACACACTATTGTTGAGTTTTATGGCGGTGATTTGCTAACCACTAATTCCGGTAATCAAGCTCTAGTCTAGAGAAGACTGTGGTTTTTGAGCTATGGATTTGTGGTTGTTGTTGTTGTGGTATTCTGGATGCAATAGAGGGCATTCAGGCGCCATTAGTTGTCTAATCTACATTAAAAGATAGTGTGTAGGTTTAGACTGTGTGGCTTTATGGTTTCGCCCGTGTGGCGTTATGGTTTTGCCTATGTAGCTTTGTAGTTTTGCCAAGCTTTGATCTTTATGGCTTCAACATATGAGAAGTGCAATGGACCTAATTTTAGGATTTGGTTTTGAGATGTAGTTTGTGCTGCTTTTTGTTTTCAAGAATTGTGAGATTAGTGGATTTGTGTGTGTGGTTTTGAACTTGGTTTGGCGTAGAGTAGCCATTCCAAGTGTGATGATTTTTGAGATGTGGTTTTGTGTTGGTTTTGAACTTGGTTTGGCGTAAAGTAGTCATTCCAAGTGTGTATAAAGAGATTTCAAAGTGCACGTGTTTTGGAAAGAAAAAGAGAAAATGGTTATGAAAAGCATGTTTTTAAAGAAATTTCGAAGCTTGTCTACAATAGAGGTTTGTATGTCTTGGTGGATTGCAGGTTTTGAGCTTGTGGCTGTCAAGTGAGGGCAATGTGTGGTTTTGGGAGTTGAGTACCAACAACACCAATACTAGTTTGCTGTTTTTAGTAGTTAGTAAGTGTGTGCTAGGTGACTAATAGATGTCACTCATGTGTGTTTTGATGCTTTTCCTTGCAGGTGTAGATTTGGAGTAGCAGTCAAGTGTAGTGCATATAGCCGAAGCCATGTAGCCACACATTACAACTTCTAGGTAGATTTGGCATTTATATCCTGTTAGTTATTTAATTTAATTTATTACATGTATCTTAGAGTTATTTATTTTTTAATAGCTCTAGGTGTTTTAAAGTGTAAGGTGTTTTTTTAGAATTATTTAGATAAAATATCACTCAATTTATTTATCACAATTTTACTTGTTTTTTACTTAATTTTCTCCATTTTATCTCAATATTTCTTGAAATTGTGTATTTTTATGCTTACACAGAATTCGATTTACCAAATTCCTTCAGTCTACTCGATTTCCTACAGTTGGATCTTTTGATCCTTATCCAAGTAATGATTTCAAGTTTTCTTTTATTGTTTTAAATTTTGAAATTAATTTCAACCATGGCTTGTGCTCATATGAATTATCTTACGCCTTGATCAATTTTTTTAATCTTTCTAAAATTTCAATATATGCATAAATGAACAATATAAAGAATCTTTATAGCATTCGTTTGTGATTGAACTTGATTGTCGTATCTTATCATGCTATGCTATGGATTATGATACCTTATTGATTATCTTTTTAGATCATGAATGGATCGTAGATTTATTGCTAGTCTTTGTCACACTCTCTAGCTCGTTTTGCATATGTTAAAAAAGGAGATGAGAGTTTAACAAGACTATATATACATGCTCATGATTGTATTTATATGTCTTATGGTTTGTGCTTAGGCCTATGCTTTGAATAATACAACTTTGAGGAGCATATTGAATATCTCTTATTCCTATCATATGTTATATGATTGAATATCTTTTATTGAATGATAATTGATGATTCTCATGCTTATCTTTTATTCATAGCTTTTGATAAATTTCTTGCTTGATCATTGGATTTACACCATCTATTCTTTTTGCTTATGACAAAGGGGGAAAGGGATAGGTATTCAAAAGCTATTTTTGAGCTTGTCTGTAGTGACCGCCCAATCGCTACCACCTAATCCTATCTGCATTTTCAATTTATCTTTTTATTAACAATTATCAAGCAGAAAACTAAATTCAAATGCATAAATTAAAAAGCTAGAACTAGTATAATAAATTAAATGACCTATCTAGAATTCCTGATATGTGATAGTGTGACTCCTTGTTATGCACTAGCAAAATCCTACTCCTATCTTACACCTACGAAAATACAAAACAAAGTACACATGAGTGACTACTCAAAGCGATCACTAGGCACATACTCCACCTAAACACACACCAAAACAATTCAGCAAACAACGTTGAGGAAACCAGGTGTAACCACACCAAAAGCAACTAAACTCAGGCATCCCTCTAGGATGCTACAACACCACAACAGGGCAAATGTAACACTTGGAAATTCATTATTTGTAAATATACATTTTTAATGAATTTATTATGGATGGGTGTTACTAATGCAAGGTCATTTCAATACTATGATTTTGTGCTTTGGTGCCATTATTTGGCATGTTATGTGCCTCATCTTTTATGTGACACTATGCTCCTATGGTTGGTTGTGTGTGGGTGTGCAAGTGAAGTATGGTAGCTAGCCCTATGTTGTGTGCTAGTTGGTGGGTGAGAGAGTGTTGTGTGCTGGTTGGTAGGTTAGAGACATGCAACAGCGCATGCATGTTGAGTGGCAACTATACACGCATGTAGCTAACACCGACCACACACATTTAAGAGAGAGACCAACTGAGCTTCCCCGCCATGCCACCTTTCTTCTCCTTCCCTGTCACTCCTCCCCTTCTCCCTCCCCAAGCACACACTTCCTGTGACCATGCTGGTGGAACCCTTGCGCGGCTCTCCTGCTACTCTGTGTGTGGAAACACACGAGGAGATCCGATATGGTCACGACGTAGATGGTGAATCCAGAAGAAGAGGAGAAGATCCGGAAACACCAAGGGAAGACAAAAGGATAAGGAAAGGAGTCACCACCTAGTCTTTTAATGGAAAGACGAGGAAAACCAAAAAACACAAGAAAACTGGGAACCAAACAAGATGCAGAATGCATGTGTGATCCGTGCCTAATGGATAATGCACAAGTGAATGCGGGCTAGAGAAAGGGTAAGGATTCTATTTACGCATGGGGAATGGGTTAGGCACCCCCATGCGCCCGAGAAAACTCGATCTTTCTAGGTTTCCTACTGTCAATGGTCTGCTAAATGTATGCTTGCTTATTCTATATGCTCATGCATGAAAGATGACTGAAAACATGCCAAATCAAAGTAAAGAAAAGGAATCAAGGGAAAAAGTTAATCCAAGGGTCAAATGTAGGCATTGTTAATGCCGCTTTATTGTACGCCCTTGGGCGATGAGGAAAATCATGAAAATCGTGAAATTCTCGGAAAATGCCTGGCAAAACAGTGGAAATTGGGATAAATCTGAGAAAATCAAAAAGAGGAAAATAATCCTCATTTCGGGACCATGTTGGCTTTGTAAGCCTTTTACTGTACGCCCTCGGGCGATGGAAAACCAAAACAAGTGAAGACAACAGAAAACCGAGGAAAATCGAGAAAACAGGGAGAAAACCAAGCTGGAATCAAGCTGGAAAAGTGTGCGCAAAATCGGGAAGAAAAGACGAGAAAATCTGTGCAAAAGGATGTGAAAGGTTATGCAAAATGCAAGTGTGAGTGCAAATGTTAAAAGGTCTAGGGAGTTTTGTGCAAGAAGCACAAATTCCGAGGGAAACTGAAGTTCAGAAGCCCAAATCATCGAAAATATATAGGAAAACACATTCTATGCAATTATGAAAAAATTTAGGGTCAAATGTGCCTCCCTAGGCTAAATGAAGTTCTCTAGGGGTCAAAATGCAATTTTACCACTAAAGCATGCATAGAAAACAATTTAGTGAAAAATCAGGGTAAAAATGCAAGAAAAAAGTCTCATAAATGATCCAAGAAGTTTCAAGGGCAAAATGGTCATTTTACACCTGAACACAGGCAATTAGAGTAATATCAATGAAGTATAAGGGCTAAACTACAAATTGCCCAATAGAATAAAGCATCCAAAAGAATATCAGTAAAGACAGAGGGCTAAAGTGCAATTTACCTTGAGAAAACATGCTTCAGAAAAGTTTTAAAAACAAGTTTAGGGGTTTAAATGCAAATAAACCAAAGAGATGAACATTTTGGAAAGTTTCAATAAAGCCCAAGGGTCTAAATGCAAATTAACCAGCAAAAACATGCATTCTGAAACATTTTAAAGAATACAAGGGCTTCTTATGCAATTTTCACAAAGAAAACGAACTGTCAGAAACTTTCCAAGGAAATCCAGGGTTGTCAATGCAATTTGCCTGAAACAAAATACATTTTATAAACTCTAGAGGGCTTTTATTAAAGTTTTAAACTCAGAAAACATTATTTTTAATGCTCAGGGTAAAACATGTAATATTTTCAGTTAAAACTTTATTCGAAAGATTTTAGAAAAATGATGGAAGGACCTAAATGTAACAAAAGGACCTAAAAGTAATTCCAGAAGGACCTAAATGTAAGAAGAGTAAAAACTCTGGATTTTATTTAAAAAAGTTTTTAAAGTTTTGAAAAGAAATAAAAAAGAAACGACGGCGCCGGCGGCGGAGCTCCGCCGTCGAGGACCATCAAAGGAAGCTAGAGAGGGGCCTTTGGGGATCTGATCCACAGGAAGCAAGAGGGGAAAGAAAAAGAGAGATCCACCGGAGCTGATGCACGGTCGGACGGTGGGAAAGGCCTCCCCACCTCCTCTGCCGTTGCGGGACTTTGGCGTCGGTGCTGGGGAAGAAGGGGACTCTAGAGGCTGAGGCACGACTACTCTGAGGCTTCTGGTGGCTTCGCGATGCTTCGGGGCTTCCTCCAAAGCGGCGCGGAGGCTGGTGGAGCGAGGAGGTGGTCCGACTGTCGCCGCCGTGGCCCTCTCCGGAGAGGTTGGTTGCTGCAGCGCTCCAATGGCCAAGGCGCAGTCCTGATGGCTCCGAGATGCTCGCGGGACATGATGGAAGGTTCCTGGAATGTGAGAGGGGTGCGGAGCAGGCGCGATTACTCTGGATCCCATCGTCTTCTTCGGCGACGGCAGGATCAGAGCGACACTTCGACGGGCGTTGCAAGTGGCGGAGAAGCACCGGAGAGGCTAGAGGAGAAGGAGAGAGGGCTCGAGGGTCCAGAAGCCTCTTTGGATTGACCCCCCCACCTCTGTCGCTGGAGTGTGGCGAAGGCAGGGCACGGCGGAGCGCCACTAGCCAAGGGATCACTCTAGATCCCTTGGAAACACTCCAAGAAGAGAGGAGAAGGTCTAGAGGATCAGAATTCAAACAATTAAGAGAGAATCAGTGTGTACCTGGCTGCAGTTGCCTCGCCGAAGCTCTAGGAACGCCTTCCTTCCTCCACCGCGATAGCTCTCGCACTGCTCCTCTCCTTCTCGCTCTCAATTCTTAGTTCTCTCGTGTGCTCAAGGGGTGTGGTTGGTCCTCCCTGAAAGGCTGGCTCCTCTCGTCCTTCTTATATAGGTGAACCCATAACAACATGCTGCAACAACCCATAACAGAACTCGACAAACTGCAACAGAAACCAACATCTCATAACAAACCAGCACAACGACTGTCCCCCACGCACCTCCATCTTGTCCCTTGCTCGCCGACAAGATGAACGGCGATCTGAGCTCCTCCGGTGACGATTGATCCAATGGCTGGGGCAACTTGGGGGCTTGCTGGATTAACGATGAGATGGGCTAGAGAATAATGGGCTGCTGGTTGAAGAAGCTCGCAGGGTTTTGGGTGAATTCAGTGAAGATGAATGGGTTCAGTGAGGTGAAAGGAGACTTGTGATTTTTTTGGTAAAATTGGTAAATGAAGAATGATTAATGGATAAGGAGAGGGAGAAATAAGGTATGGGTTTGATTTTGGAAGAAGAGGAAGAAATAGATTAAACTTTGAAGAATCAAATAGGAGAAAATGTAGGTTGAGCCATTGTGGGCTTACTGGCCTTCTATGAAGTCAAATAGGCCTTCAAAGAGTTAATTGGGCTTAGATGGGCCTTGGTTGGGTTAGAGCTCAGCCACCACATCTTCATCCTGCAAAATCAGAAAATTAGGGTGTCTACACTTCCCCTCCACCTTCACCCCTTCCCTTCCACCTCTCTTCCTCTCATTCCCTCCTTCCCTTGTTTTCCCCTTCTTCCTCTTCCACTTCCGTGCATTAGCAAAAGTGAGTGAGTGAGAGTGAGAGCGGAGCATCAGAGTTTGGGTCAACCAGTGGAGTTTCAAACTTCTCCCTAGAGGCATAGAAAGATTGAGGCAGTCGTGAGGTCATCTAGAGAGCTTGAGGTTGATCGAAGAGCTCAAGGTTGACCTGAGTTGGCAATGGTAGCGTTAGAGGTCGTCTTAGGTGTGCACCCCATCCCTTCTCCTCAAAATTGTGTGAAAATGTTATAAATAAGTAGAATTGCATGAATTTAATGCTTAGGAATGATTTCTAAATTTATGAGAATGTATGGTGCATTTATGGTGAATTTAATGTGTGTATTGCACTATGCTTGTTTTTGAGCTCTTAGGCTTTCGGATTGTATATCTCGAGCTACGATTGATAGATTGTAGTGATTTTTGTGTGGCTTTGCAGTATAATTGAGTGCCTATGTTTCCTGGTTTTCGTATTTTTTATGGTTGTTTGTTGTGAGACCTCCCCTCACTCCCATTTGGGTGAAGTGATGGGTTAGGCTTGGGCCATTTTTTTTGAAAATGTAGAAATTGGCATACCATTTTGGTTTGGTGTGCCATTCTAGCCCCAAGTGGTTCCCTTGACGTAGAATTCGATTGACCAAATTCCATTTGGTCTATTGATTCTTGTCTTGGGTGTTGACCTAGGACTTGCTTTAGTTGATTGGTCTGTTTCGATCAGCTAGATCAAAGAATTTCAGTCGACCATCTGTCTTTCAGTCTATCAAATTTTGTGCCCTAAGCTAGGGTTCGGTCATCTGATTATTTTTGGTGTGCTGAACCAATTCTCTGAGCTATTTTAAAGAAGATTTCTAGTGGATTCTCCAAATGGTTTTATATGTTTATAATGTTGTATTTTGTTGGTCATTAGTGGTGGTCTATTATGGATGCCTGATGTGCAAGTTTTGTAGAGATCTTGGATGTATAGAAAATGATTTCGAAAAGGATTTTTGACAAATTGAAATATTGTTTGGAAAAGAGTTTTTGTGGCTTTTGTGTGTGGACCAAGATACTGTGGGGTCATGTTACATGGACTAGGGAATGTGACAACATTCTCGTTTGGTCAAGCACGTTACCTAGGTTGAGGTCAGGAACCAAGACACTGTAGGCTAGTGTTCATTGGGTCCTAGAAGTATGATATTCCTGGACTGTCATTCACAAGGGTTGAGGTTTGCAGGCTGAGGTGTCATTTAGACTTCGAGGTATGATACTTCGATTGTTACCAGACACGTAGGCTTTTGGTACCATCGGGTGTGGAGGTATGATACTCTCACTTTTTAAGTACCGTGTGGAGGTCGTTGAGAGGATGGACCCTATGGTATTGGCCAGTGCATGTGCCTTGCATCTAGTGTCGTCTTGAGAGATAGCATAGCTTTCCCAAGTGGGGTTAGCTCTTTGAGGATTCTCTAAGTGGGAGGACTTCGAGACAGGTTCGCTTCTCACAGGGTGGTAGGTCTGTGGCAATGCAATACACCTTGGTGGCTGCTTGTGGCTAGAGTTGCTTGCTTGGTGCCTAGTAACATGACTCAATGTGCTTGTGGTTTTGGCCAATATGGCATGTGTTTTGGCGATTTTGGCCAATAGGGCCTGGTTTTGTGATACAGATGGTTTCCCATGGTCTTGTGACTTCAAAAGAAAAGATTTTGGAAATTAGATTTGTGGTTTTGGCGAGTAGGGCACATGTTTTAAGACTTAGTGGATTTGGTGAAAATAAGATTTCAAAGGGAAAAGCTTAGTTTTATTTTCCGTGTTTTCCGTGAGGTGCATGTTGGATGACTATTTTGGTCACTCACACGTTTTCTTGTGGTTTATAGTTGGAGGTGTAGAAATGTAGCTGTCGTGGTCTCTAGTTGTAACGACCCAACCCCAAGTTGTTACTCCAAATTCCTAGCTACTTTTTTTTTCAACTACTTTCATCAAATCTAAAACTAAATCCAACATAAGCAACATAAAAAATTAAAAATACTATTAATTGAATCAAATTAAACTAAATATTTGCCCAGAACCCATGATTTGTGGTCGACTAACTTAATCTTGATGTGCACTAGTGACTCCTACTCCTATATGTACTTAAGGAAAAAATCAAACAAACATGCATGAGTGACCACTAAAAGGTCACCCAGTACACACCCGACACACACACACACACATACACGTAGACAAACTCTGCCATCTCTCCTGGATGCCACAACACCACAACTAGGTAATATATCAATACCCAACATGTCACAAGTCTTTAAAATCAATTGAAACCATTCTATTTACTTTCTTTTTGGAAACTATTTGCATGCTTCTTAAACCATTATGCATACTTGATGTGGCAACATTTGCCAAATCAAGTTCACAACTGCACCAAAGTGCCACACCAAACACAAAGTTTCTATTCTAACTTGCATAAAAGCCATATTTCAAATCATGTCAAAACACTCTTTTCATTTTCCTTGAAATACCTTGCATCTTTGTAATCACTTTTATACATTCCAAAAGCAAATCCTCAACTAGATTTCAGCAAAAAACACAACCAAGATACTACACAATAATAACCAAATTGTGGCTAGAATTAGCTTAAAAACAAGTACCAGGCTAAAACCACAAAATCAAATGCCAATTCTAGCTCAAACCAAGCACACACAATCCGTTTGTAGAGACCTCGATTTTGCGATCATTGGACAGCGGACCTCCCGGATCACACTCTAACTGTGATGGACCCAACCTGACACTTTAATCCCAAAAATAAGCCAAAACCAATCCTAAAACCCAAACTAGTAGCCTGAGCCCAAATCAAACACCATAGGCCCAAACCTAAACCTAAACCCAAATAGAACTAAAACCATGATCAAATGTAAACCTAAAAAATAAACTAAATTAAAACCAAAGTTAAACCTAAACATAAATCTAAAAACGAAACCTAAACCAAAAAAAAAAAATAAACCAAAAAAAAAACCAAGTCAAACCTAAAAGAATAAATAAAAATAAACCAAAACCAAAACCAAAACAAATCTACACCAAACCAGAAAAATAAAATAAACCCAAAACAATGAACCAAAATGAGCCCACACCAAAAGCCCAACTTAAACCCTAAGCCTATGCAAACCTATCTCAATCCTTGAAACCAAATCCAACATAACCTCATAACCAAAACCCTAATGCTACTCCTTTAGTCAATCCCCACCACTCATTTAAACCCAAAACACATCCTACGCATCCCATGTAAAGCCCTACCCTATATAAGCCTACCCCACATAAGAGAACCCTAGCTAGAAAAAAGGGAGGAAGAGTTTTGGAGGAACGTAGAGAGAGTTTTGAGAGAAGAGGGAGATCCATGTAAGGAGAGAAGGAAGAAGAGAAGAAAGGAGAGAGAGAAAATCTAGAAAGAGAGAAGCACCCATAAAAGCTCGGCCTCCACGCGAAAGAGAGGAAGAGAGAGGCATCCATCGTAGCCCAAGCCTTCCTCCATGCCCTGTAGCCGTCGTTGTTGCCAGAGGACGTCAAAAAATATTCACCACATAGGTATATCTCTTATTCTTGTTAGGCTTGATTATATGATCGTCGTTTTCTGGTGATGGGTCACCATTAACATGAGGCTGTCAGATCCCTCTCCCTCATTTTCTCATGCACACGTCTTCCTCCATGCCCATAGTCCACACAAACCCAATAACCATGTATACCATGTCCAAAAACCAACCACTCATGCCCTATAACCCATGGCCGTTGTCATCACCATGCAACCCAACAACCATGAAGCACTCCCTCTCTTTCACACCAAACCAGCCAAACAACACCCATGCCCTCGACATCCTCAACATCCCAGAGTCATCCCAATCCCAGTCATGTCCTATCCAAGCCCATACGGTCGTCCCCGTCACCCACAAACTAGTGAATACGTCGGAACCCTAGACTCGTGCACAAGAGAAAGAGAGAGAGAGAGAGAAAGAGAGAGAGGGAGAGAGAGAGAGAGAAACCAACCCTCCACTAGAACCACAAATCCATGCATCCAGGAAAGAGAGAGGGAGAGAGATAATAGGACCTACAACCCTAGGGCACCCCTACAGGTGAGAGGTGGAAGACGATCTCTCGTTGTCATAACGAGGTGCGACTGGTCTCATCACTAAACCCATAGGCAAAAAGATCAAGCGCCTATCACACAAGCGACTGATGATTTTCAATGCCATTTATCCTGTAGGCTTTGGTTTTTATTGTTTGTGTTGATTTTTATTGCTTGCAGTAGTGATCCGAATAAATAAAAATGATGATATTCCTGTCCATTGTCGTTTTGGCTTTTTATCGGTTTCTAGGGCTGTTTTTTGTCCGCCAATCGGGTGGAAACTATTTGCTTGACAGCAAGGTTATAGTTCTTTAGGATTCTCTATCTGGTTTTACCAACTAAGCAAAGCAAACCACGGCCGATGCATGTCACCTACTCAAACTCTGTCTCGATTATGATTATCATGTTGGGGAACCTAAAGTGTCCTAAAGGCTTGTTTTAGACTTCATCTTTCTCCCTAAATCTGTAACAAATCCTAATAGAAACTTGATATCTTGTTGTTTTATGTTTATTTATCGCTTTGTGGTTCGCTAGGACCGACCCATAATGATAGAATCCTAGGTTGCGGGCCCCTCTTTAGAGAGACAATCCTGTAGTCCAGGCCCTCTTGGTGGACCCTAATGAAGGTCAAAGAGTGGTACCAAAGAGCCCAAATCCTATTGAGTTCCCCTAGAACCCCCAAAATCAATGTCACCCCTGCCATAGGAACCTACATGAATGAGCGAACATGGATTAATTAAGCCATTAAATAAATATCTGAACCTGTTAAAATCAACGTTTTCTTTGAAACATGATTGCTTAGATAGATTTGTTTGGCGTCTGATTTGTCCAAGACAAATTTAGGCCACTGGATCAGTCTAGGGCAAGTGCCACCAGACAAAGAGGCGATGCCCCTTGCTGCCCAATAAAGCGATGATGAGAGCTGACACCGCAATGAAAGGTGACGTCAGAAGAACGACTTTGTCTGACTTGTTTGCAAGATGATGTGTGTTCTGAGCATGTTGACATTTTGCATGAACCCCTGCATGGCCTTGCATACTATTTGTTTGAGCATGTCTTTCCGTTTATTCACAAATGTTCATTCTTAATTTGATTTAATAAGCTTCGGTTGGCATTTTCCCTATTTTACCCACATCCACATAGCATTAAACATTGTGGCCACTCGAGCATACATTAAGGACATCCATGCATTACATATTGCATATTACCCAGGGCGTACAGTAGTCAGCATAATCGCCTACATCATGTCCTGAATCGATTTTCGTGCATTGCATATTGCACATCACCCAAAGGTGTATAGTACATAGCATTTGTGCTAACATAATGTCCTGAACATGCATCCGTTGTTTTCCATTGTGTTCTTTGGATTTCTCACATTCATCTTTAGGGCAAGGATGTTTGCTGTGTCGAGATCTTGTGGATCGTCAGTCTAGAACTTGTACAGCGTAGCTGAGCATTAGGTTGCATGGTTTTTACCTCTTGCATTTCTTTTGTTTTCCAATGTCATGAATCACACATCTATCTTAGACACAAGCAAGCATACAATTGCATTTGCTACACATAGGGGCAGAAAAGCACAGAAGATCGATTCATCGGGTGTACAAGGGTGCCTAACACCTTCCATGTGCATAATAGGAGTTCTTACTCACTTCTCTGCCAGTAATGACCTATGTGTTATTCATTGGCATTGGAGTCATTTCTTTTATTTGTTTGTTGGTCATGCATCGCATTGCATTTTTCTGATTTTCCTCGTCTTTCCGTAAATAGACTAGGTGACAACTCCTTTTATCCATTTGTTTTGTTTTTTGTGTTTTTTGGTTGTTTTGTGTCGAGCATCCCTTTCCTCAGACTCATTGCTCCTGTTGTGGCCCTATCGGTCCCCCCATGCCGGCATGGTCACAGGAACTAATGACTCTGTTGGGGATACTAGACTATGGCTTTGACGTCTGCGCTTTTTGTTCTCTTGTGTGGCTTGTGCTTGTTTACGCTTGATGGTACATTGCTTATGTCGTGTGTACCTTTGTTTGGTGTCGTTCATGCCTTTTGTCTGATGGTTGTTTTGTTTTACACAAATATGAAATGTCACCACTGGCACATAACATGCTTCATGCCTTTTGTTTTTCACCACCATGATCACATTACACCCCCACATGCCATGATCCTACCTTTTGATGTGATGTGTGATGTTTGCTTGTCATGATTGGGTGTTTTCTTCCTGTTTCTGCATCTACCATGCCTAAGAAAGTAGAGATGTGTTTGCTTAACCCTACAAGCTTAATTTAAAATCCACAAGATAAAAGCAACATCTAGGCTCAACTAGAGACAGACATACACCTGTTCCCTTATCTGATTTAATAAAATGCAAGTAAAATACACCAAGCATATTTGCATGAATGATTCATGTAGGAGTATGCATCTTCTCCTCTTCTGAGTTCGCCTACAATCTACGAAGGACAGTCCTAGTTTCTCATTCTATTGCTTTAGCATAGGATAGGATGCTAGTCTGTCCCCCTAGTCTAGGGTCGTGTTGGTGCTAGTGTAGGGTACAACTAATGCTTTAGTGAGCTCGAGGCTCTCAACGCACCATCGTTCCATCGCTTTCGCGTAGAACGAGACCTTACTTTCTAGCCTTGAGTAGAAGACCCGAATTACCCATGAGAGAGTCTGAAGTAGACGGCCTAATAGGACACATAGATGGTGAAAGAGTGCATAGTAGTATCATTCATGTGCATGTGTGCCATTCATACCACTTTAATAAACATCGCATGACTTTTATTTATGTTGCAGGTTCAAACTTCGGTCTTGTTGTCTTTTGACGATGCAAGTTAGTGAGCAAGTTCCCTAGCCTAAGTTCAAGTGATCTTTCTTCAGGCATCCCTATTGCGATCGCTGTTTTCCATCCTTCCTCGAGTTATCCGTTGATTTCAATGATAGCTCACCCTAGGATTCACCCCCTTGTTTGCCACTATAGTCCTATCAGCATCCCTTCCTAGTCAACTATGGCCCAATGCGTTGGTGATGCTTACCCCGTTGGTGTCCTGGAGGAGATCTCCACCTTAGTCTCTTTCACTCTGACTATTACGTCTGTAGTCCCGTCATCTCCTCTCGTGCTCTGCTTCTTGGTGTAAGAGGAGTCCACTCCTTTTTGTCTAGGACTTCAATAGGTCATCAATCAAGGACCCTTCGTTGAGTCTATTGCAGTGACCGCCACTAGGGTCCTTGAAGCACCGCTGACCATCACCTACCCTCAAGGTCATCCCACCCTTGGCATTCATCCTGCTATGGTGGCTACAGTCGTAGGTTCTCTACCTCTTGGATAGTTCATGTCTGTACCTCCTTTTGCTTTAGGCCAGTTGCCTATCCTGCCCCATGGTTCTACCGCCAATGGCTCTTGGACCTTGCAGGTAGAGCAACTGATGGCCCTCGAACAAAGGCTTCAGGGCATAGCTCTGTCATTGAACCCCAACATGATTGTTCCTGTTACCGCCCCTAAGATTCCAGTGCAGCCCCACTTAGCCCTACAGGTTCACCCCATAGCACCACCACCTCGGTCGTTGCCCCAACTCCTTATCGCTCCAGCAACGAGGGTGATGCCTTTGCCTCCACCACTGCAATACACCGCACAACATATGACTCCCATCCTTAGTGGTGAGCCTGACGGGTTGATAAGGGCACAACATCCACAAGGCCCGAGGCTACACCCACGCAACTACTGTCGCTTCATCATCCTACACCACCCACCGCACAACATTCAACCTACCCTACATCCATGCATCAGCAATTAGCATCACCATCATTCATACCACCTCACATGCACGAGTATGTTAGCCATCACGACGTGACACCAGGCGTTGTGATGGTGGATCTGGAGGAGCACTCAGGTGCAATCCATCTAGCGTATGCGGTCACCACCCCAGCTGCACCACCCTCACAGATAGTAAACTCATACGCCCTCCTTACTAGGATGGATGATCTTAAGAAAGCACTACGTCTAGTGTAGTGAGGTGATTGCTAACCTTACCAGTTCCGGGACTTCTACTATTTCCCAAAGGCAATACTCCCACCAATCTTCGAAAAGTACAATGGGAAAGGTTGTCCAATCTCACAACTACAAGCGTACTGTGTAGATCTTGCACAACTCCGAGCTGACGAGAGGTTGCTAATCCGCCTATTCTAAAAGACTCTCACTAGGCTCACTCTTCAATGGTTCACTTCACTAGACATGGCCTCGATCAAGACTAGGGACGACCTTGGTAAGGCGTTCATGGAATAGTACTCTTTCAATCTAGATTTGGTCCCCAAGTGTGAGGACATGATCGCCATCAAGCAAAGACACAACGAGCCGTTCGGAGAGTACGTCGGTCGTTGGCATGCCCTCACTTCTCAAGTCAAGGATAGACCCTCCGAGAAGCGTAGCTAGCCACAGGGGCTTTGCTAAGCATCCGAGTAGTGACAACTTCCCTGCACTTGCTACGTTCGTTAATCAAGCTACCGTTGCCACTCACAGCAACAACAACTAGTACGGCACTAAACCCCATCAGTTTTGGAAGAAGTACCAATCCAAGGCTGTCGTGGCATACATTGGATCTCCAGTTGCACCAAGCAATGCATCAAGGCGGCGCAACCCAAATCAAGTAGTGTGTAGGCCTACACGTAGTACACAGCATATACCACAGATCACTACCACCACCTAGCCAATATATGCAGCCCCTCTGGTCGGGCAAGGGCAGAAGCAAGGGCAGAGACGACCTCGCCCTCCAAGGTGCAACTTCATTTCTCTGGTTGAGCCATTGAGGGCCATCTTGCCGAAGGTCATGCCACTCCTAACACTGCTGGAGATTCGTCCACCGCTGAACTCCCTTCCGTTGTGGTACAAAGTTAATCTATACTACAACTTCCACTGAGTCACTGGGCACTCGACTGACAATAGTTTCACGCTACGGCATGCAATTCAAGATTTGTTTGACAATAAGGTCATCATTACCAATACGTAGGAGGAAGGCACATCATCTGCACCAACAATAGCACCAGCACAGGCACAATCTTCACACCCTTGCATTGTGAACCAACTTTTGGCTAATCACGGTGTTGGAACTTCAAGCATTCATGCCATCTTCCCCTCAGGTTCTGCCTTGTTCGTGATAGACCATTCTTCTCTAATTTCCTCAATCTATGAGTCTCCTCTTGTACATCACCATCAACCAGTTTTGTCCGACTTTGAGTACACAATCCATATGATACAGTTGACTGCAAGGTCGGAGCGCACCACCGCATCTACCACCATACAATTGAGGGCTCCCACACCCATTTTCCTACTTGCTAGAACAAAGCCCACTCAGTTCACCCAGCTTAAAGCCTAGCTAGGTTCTTTCCCAACAAACCCGTCACCAACTTTACTGGAGCTAGCAACTCACGCTCCTCTGGTCATTAACTTGACCAGGGATACCCACTACGTTCTCTATGACTATGCTGCAAAAATGTGTGCCGAGGTCACACAGTCAGGGAGAGTGTACAAGCCTGCAGCACTAGATACCAGACCAAGCTTCCTAGAACCCCTTCACTCACAGCCCGTGAGCCAACCACCTTAGCCTATCACAAAAGAAGTCCCGGCCAACACCACCAAGAAGGACCAATCCTTTGTAGACATTACTGCTCAGTTAAAGAAGGTGAAGGCCGACATCTCCATTTGGGACCTCATTCATACATCTGTAGAACACCGAGAGGCCTTCCTAAGGGTTTTCCAAGCAGCCCATGTATCCCCCATAATAGAACTAGCTACCCTCAAAAGTATAGTTGGCATGATCACTGTCCCTGAGGTTATTTTGTTCTCCAGCGAAGAGTTGCCTCTGGTAGGGGTTAACCATAATCAACTCCTATTTGTCACAGTGTAGTATCAAAGCTTCCACATCCCTTTAATGCTGGCAGATAATGGAGAAGATTTAAATGTTTTTCCCCTACGTACAGCGTGCAAAATCAGATTCAAAGTCCAGGACATCACACTAGCCACCAAGGGGATGACTGCTTGCGATAACACACATCATGATGCCTTGGGGATTCTGGTTATTCCTCTCACTATTGGGCCAGTTGTATTCGATGTGGAGTTCTACATTGTGGATCTAGAGCCATCTTTCAACCTTCTGCTTGGGTGGCATTGGCCACACAAGCATCAAGTAATCCCTTCGACTCTCCATTGCATGGTCAAATTCCGGTGGGACAATGACGTTGTCATTTTCATGGCGGAAGACCTCGAGAAGAAGAAGGTCAATACTGTATCTTCTGTTGATCCCTAGACTATCCACTTTGACCCCAAGCCCACAGATGCCATGTTTAGAGTCAATAGGTTCGAGCCGGCCAAATTTATCCCCACTCTTGAGCATGTCAGCCATCTAATTGTTTACAATAACCCCTTTTTGATGGTTGAAAACTTGTGTCGCAAATGGGGATACCAGAAAGGAACACCACTCAGGTGATACGACTAGGGAATCGTCAAGCCCATCTCGATAGAGGAACAGAGGGACTGCAAAGGATTCGGTTATGAAGGACACCCTTAGAACTGTGCTCGTGGAAATGCCCATAATTCGTCATCCCTCAAGGTTTGACTAACTTTGTTAATGTAGGTTGCCGAGATCCAAACTAGACTCAAGCCACGATTACTTCACCACGTCAGGAACACACACCAATAGTCACAAGAATGGGTCTGCATCAAAGACTACTACTCGAAAGAGGAGCAATTTGGGGAAGAAGTCGTGCAGTGTTCAATGGGAGAAATCCATAGATACTTCATGCTAGCATAGTCAGAGCAAGAAACGCCACATTCAGTAGTACTTGTAGTAGAGTCAGTGATAGAGGCACCGTCAGCCTCAACTTCGAGGACAGTCCCACCTAGTTTGTCAGTTCATCAGTCAACCAGTCAACCACCATGTCAGGGTTTGTCTCAAAATCAGCAACAGAACAGAAACCACAACCATTTTGTCCATACTATGTCGATCTGCCCTTGGATAGTGAAGAAGCTGACAATGTAGAGGCACAGATAAATAGTTTGGTCAGTGACCTTGAGGCCTTTTTCCAGAACAGTTGGCCACCTTAGTAGAGGATGCTACTGAGCATGACCGAGATAGGAAGGGCAAGGCTGTTGTGGTAGAAACAGAGCCAGCCATTCCTAGCCAGTAGCAAGACCAACCCTCCATCGTGGTCTTGGCAAAACTAGAGAAAGCACCCACTAGACCAGTTGAGTTAATCACTCTACAACCAGGAGGCGGGTCTAAGTAGTATTGGCAGTCGTAACCTCACCTCGAGCAGGGTGAGGGTCAAAAAAAAAAGATCCTAAGCTAGGCTCAGGAGAGAGCATGGGTAGCACCAGTATCACTCCTTATACATAGTAAAGAAAATCCAAAAAAAATTGAATAAACAAAAAACCCAAAAAAAATTAGAAAAGCAAGAAAACCCAAAAAACCCCAAAAAAATAGTAGATGTAGAAGAGCATTCCACCATGTCAGTGGTTCCCACAAAGACGGTGGTCACACATTGCAAATATAGAGACACCAGAGTTAGTGTGACCACCGCAAGATGTCACCAAGAATGGGGAGCAGAAGACACCACCACCTCTTTGATTACAGCCCCAACCTTCCCATAGGAAATCCTACAAGAGCTTATAGCATACAGAGATGATGATCCAAATAGCGAAGAAGATAGCGATGCTGTGCTAGAGCCCCAATTTTATGATAATGATCCAGAAGGCCTGAATCTACATGTAGAGGAGGAAACTGAGGCACTTAACATTGGCACAGTCGAGGACGTCAAGGAGGTATGCATCAGTGCCCAACTTTCACCACAAACATGAGTGGAATTAATAGCATTTCTAAAAGAGTACGTCGAGATCTTCACCTGGAGTTACATCAATATGGTGGGACTGGATGTTGAGTTAGTGGTGCACATGCTACCATTGGAGCCTGATGTCAAGCTAGTCAAGAAAAAACTCAGAAGATGGCAACCTCAGTGGCTCTTGAAGCTCAAAGAGGAAATCATCAAACAACATACAATGAACTTCCTCAAGGTTGTCCAATACCCAAAATGGCTAGCCAACATTGTCCCAATACCAAAGAAAGATGGAAAGGTGTGCATGTGCATAGACTACAGGGATCTCAATAAGGTGAGCCTCAAGGATGACTTCCCACTTCCTCACATTGATGTCTTGGTCAACTACACATTAGGGCATAAAATGTTGTCATTCATGGGCAGATTCTTAGGATACAATCAGATTAGAATGACAAAAGAAGATATGAAGAAAACCTCTTTCATCACTCCCTAGGGAGTCTTCTAGTACAGTGTAATGCTGTTTCGACTCAAGAACGCAAGCGCAACATATCAGAGAGCCATGATAGCATTATTCCATGACCTCATGCATCAAGAAATTGTGGTGTACGTGGATGACATGGCTGCCTGGTCCAACGAGCCCGAGGATCCTCTCTCCTGCCTAAGAAATTGTTCATCTATCTAAGGAAGTATAAGCTTTGTCTCAACCCTAATAAATGTGCATTTGGGGTATCATCCAGAAAGCTCCTTGGTTACATCATCAGTCAAAGAGGAATAGAGGTGGATCCACACAAAGCTAGAGCCATTACCGACATGCCACCCCCTACTACTGAAAAGGAGGTCCGAGGATTATTGGGGCTGTAGACACCCCAATTTTGAGCTCATTTGGTAGCAGGCTCCTCCGGTTGATGCTCTGGTCGCGACCACCAAAACCCTAGTCCACGTAGGTCCCAATCAGACCCACACTAGCCCACATGACCAAATAAAACACTAAAACCCATTAAAATTCACTAAAAAGCAAATAAAACACTTAATCCAACTAAAATTCACCTAAAATCCAACAAAACCCTAATTAATCATATTTTTAAACCCTAATCAAGTGAAAAGAAATTAAAATCCATTAAATAAAGCAAAAACCCTAATT
>JAMKQA010000217.1:0-21430 GCA_024699735.1 Posidonia australis
AGAATCTTAAAACAAGCACAAAAGACTCTCTTTTCCTAACAAATGCGAATAAATTTTAAAAAAATAACCCCAAAAGCAAACCGTCATTGTGCATTTCGCTTGATTACAACTAGTAGAACAATTGCAAGCGTTGGGGGATGGATTGGATGGATACTGGAATGAGTGAGTACCTGCTCGTCGACGAGGCCAATGTCCGAGAGCTAGCGAGTGGATTTCTTGCCAAATTCCTTTGCCAGGAAGTAGTTCCTGGAGAACCCAAACTCCTCCTCTTCTACTTCCTCAATTTCCACCCCATACTCTCCCATATCCTCCTCTCGGCGGCGACAACAGAAACTAAAAAGACGGAACTTTTTTTCCTTTGCTAGTATAAAAATTGAAGAACTTAAAACCGAAGAAGAAGAATGGAATTCCTGTAGGTGCGACGGCGGGAGGCAGCGTCGTCGGCAGGCGGCGGCGACGGCGGTGTTGAAGCCACGAGGTACACGAGGGGAGGCCGCACGGCACACGAGGCGATGGCGAGGATGACGGCGACGGCAACGGGAGGAGGAGAGAGAGCAGGCGGCGGCAGGAGGAGGAGGGATGCCAAGGCTAGGAGGCCTGTGATGATAATCGAAGTGTTTGTTTGCATGGTGTGGTTTTTGAAGGGTTTTTTTTTTAACTATCAAAATAATATTTTATCTATTTAAACCAATAGTTTACAAATCAAACAGATTTGATTTTTTTTTTAAAATTGTCAAATGTGACACGTAAACCAATATTCCATTTTTGGACTTGAGAGAAAAAACTCGATGGTATGAGGGTTTTTTTTCTCACGGTACGAGAGAAAAAGGTTAACAAATGAGCTCATGATACAAAATAAAAACAAATAAATGGATTTGTTAAATATGATTTTTCCAGTAAAAAAACTCATGTACCAATTATCGACAACAATAAGTTTTGAGTCTACTATCAGCTCATCAAGAGTTGAAGTCCATTAAAATTGGACTCAGTACACACTTTCCTGAAGACCTAAAAAGAGGCTAACCGATCGATCCAATAATATGTTATACAGAGGACATGGCAATAGGGTGGAATTATTTTAAAAAACAGAAAATATTAAAGAAAGAGAAAGAGAGAACCAACCTAGGAGTTTGACCTCGCTTAACCTTACACTTGTATCCAACTATACCTAATGAAAAGGAAACAAAGAGAACACTTCTCCACCCTATAATGACTTACATTTTTCTTTCAAAACCACTCCACTATAACACAGTGCATGTCTCTAAATTTTATGTATATGATAGATTACCAATAACATAATGCTCGATCCATTTCTTTAATGTTACTTTTATATGTAACATTATATTATGTATTATTTGACAATATATTTAATAATACACATCCATATGTACAACAAGTGATTCATGTATTCCATATTCCTCTCATATGCAACATTGTGTAATGTGTTATTTGACATTATATTTAATAATATAAATCTATACATTCGACACATGATTACATGTATTTTTTCGATACCATATTCCAATATACATAAAAATTATACGTAATTTTAATTGACGCTCGTTCGATCGTAATGTTGGTGTGGTTTATATTGTTTGTTGTAAATGTCACAGCATGACTTGCTTAATCAATTGTTTACTTGACTTTCAAGTCAATTGATTAGCTCAAATGACTAATCTTACATCACACATGTGTCGCTCTAATATTTTTATTCTTTTGACATCATATTCAAATACATCATTCTTTGACATGTGATGAATAGAATATTATATCATAAATTAAATTTATATCGACATTATATTTGATTTGTTTTTGATATTAATTCAATTAAATCATGTTTGATATCGTAATTAGATCTCGTAATTAGATCAATATTATATATGATTTCACACTTAAACATTTTTTGTGACTTATTTATCAACATGATATTTGATTTATGTCAAATTATGTATTATTATTGAATCATGTTAGATCACATATTTTTTATCGATATTATATTTGATTATGGGTATATTTGATTTCATACACTCTTTTGCGATAAATTGTGTATTTCCAACGACATCAAATTAGATTATATATATGTCTTGCATTTTATATATATAGAAAATCCTTGTTCACACTTGATAGGTATTTTATCGACATTATATTCAAAAATATGTGTGTTTAATTTGATATTTTTCTCAACATTATATATTTTAACTATATGTGCAACCAATCCTATATCATACGCGTATCGTTCATTGTGGAATGACATGTCCGGTTGATTGCTCGTGATACAATACTTATTCATCTTTCAAGTTGATCACTCAGTATGGTCTTGCCTCAAATCAAGTTGGATGATTAACCCAACATTATTTAAAATATTACTAAATCATGTTAGATCATGTATTTTTATCAACATTATATTTAATCAAAAATTATATATTTTCAATCAACATTATATTTAATTTCCCCGCCTTCGCCATAAAAGCGGCCGAAAAAAGGAGGGAAAAGAACCGAAACAAGGAGAAGAAGGAGAGAGAAAGCAGAAAAAAACAGAGGGAGAAAAACCAGAAAAAGACAGGAAGAAGAGAAGAGAGAGAAATTGTTGGTGGATTTCTGTGCGATTTGCAAAACCCTAAACCCCCCCGAGAGAGGAGGAGGAGGAGGAGGAACCGATTTCCTCAGCCGCCGCCACCGCTGACGCCGTTGTCCGGAATCTGGTGGTCCCGAGGGTTGGATCTGGGAGTGGCGAGCAGATCCGGTGGCTTCTGCCTTTTCTCTGATCTGGGATTGTGGATCTGGGGGTGAGTTTGCTTGCAGCCCAACAAGGCCCAGTCCTGCTGGAGGTGGAGAGACATGTGCTGAGACAGGGATAAATATTTTCTTCAGTAAGGTATGGCTACATTGCATATTCCTCGAAAGGACTTGTCTTTATACTTGTACATGCAGCGTATTGATATTGTCTCTAAGAATTTTTTTTAGCATCAATCCTAATCACAATAAATGCTACATATTTACTCTGTTCAACTTGTTGCATTATTCTATTTACCATTTTGGTTTTTGATTAGATTTTTGTTAGATTGTTAAGGCAATGACTTTGTAATACAATGCAGATTGTTAAGTTAGCTGCTATCAGAATCAGATGCTTATGTGAAAAGATGCAACTGCCACACCAAATACTAGAACGTGTTTATTGTTTCACTCAGCAAATTCTTAATCAACGGACCCATCTTTTTTTCAATCGGCACATCGATCAGCTTATCCTTTGCAGCTTTTATGGGGTTTCAAAGGTATGCCTCTGTTTGTTATGCCGTAATTATGCCCTGATTGCTTCTTTCTGAGCTCATTTTATTTCTAGCAGATTTCTCACTTAAACCTGACATTCAAGGAGATCATCAATAGCTACAAAAAGCAACCTCAGTGGAAACACCAAGTATTTCGAAGTGTCTTTGTAGACTGGTCACTGATCAGTGACAGTGGGGTATCTACATTCTTGCTCAGTTTTTAGTCAGATCTATTTTATTTTACAGCAATTTATCTGTTATTTAATCAAACAGAAAATAGGTCAGGAGCATGTTGATATCATTACATTTTACAATAGAGTATTTATTCCATCAGTAAAGCCTCTGTTGGTGGAGCTTGATCATGGATCTACCATGAGAAGTATCGACTTCCAGAAGATAATACAAACGGTCATGGTATGCTGTGCTGTTTTTTTAAAATCTTTTTTGTATTGCATTTCACAACAGGATTATTTACACCTTCGTTAACAGGTCAATGTCCAGGATCACCGCGACTGTCTCCATTCCCAACTCTACCAGACATGTCTCCTAAGAAAGTTTCTGCTTCACATAATGTTTATGTATCTCCTTTGAGATCATCAAAGGTTTATTCTCATCTGTTTTGCATCTTTTTTTTGTTTTTATAATAGCTCAATATTCACTTATCCACTATGAGTGTAGGTATCTATTTTCTAACGATTGTTCAATTCCTATTTATGTGATGTATCAGTTAAATATTTCAATTATTCAGATATTTGTTGCAAATTCATGCTCAGCTTTATGAGTTTTGCGTTTACTCTGAAGCTCCTTGCGAACTTTGTTACCTGAATCAGTTGTCGCACATATTCCCATTTGTTTTCAGAATAAGGATGCATTTAGGTGTTCAGCTGGGATAATACCAAATTTCATGACTGCCTTAAAATTTGATGTCAACCCTTTAAGGTTCAGAATTAGATTCCTGAATATGTGACCTTGACAAAAGAGGGAACCGTCACAAGTCATGAAGGACCACTTATCAGTGGATAGGGAAAATTTGATCATAATTGTTCCCTAGACTCTATTATGGTCTAGACAAGAAGGGAGGAAAACAACTTTGACATAGGAAGTTGGGATACTTTGTGTCATTTAAGTCAACAATTGGTGATGTTCATTTTCTTTAATCATTGATTGCAGGTGATTGACTATTGTGTATATTTTTTCCTTGGAGTGGCTGGAAAAGAAATTTTATTTGAAAAAACGCAGAAAACATTACAAGGGGCAGATCTTAACAAGGAGATAACATCCATAAACAAAACAACAATGGTGCCAGCAATGTTACAGGCTGTTTACATAGAATTTGTCAGCTAAATGTACATTTTGACAAACAACTAGTATAATTGAGATCAAATTAAACATGGGAATTGAATGCAGCAGACCTAATTCAAAATAATCTGTTTATTGGTTTATGATTTAAATGGAAAAATACATGAGGCTTCAGAGAGATTTTGGGGAGGTCAGGTAAATCCTGAAAGAGAAAAATTACCAATTAATTGCTGTCTATTTGTCCAATTGGTGTACATTATGGTTAATAATTAATACGAATTAGATTGGAATAAATGTAATTGAATGCAAGCAAATTTTAATCTAAAACAAACTATTGATAGATTCATGAATTTAATGGAAAAACATGAAGCTTTGCAGGGGCTTAGGGAGATCAGGTAAATCTATCGAGAGAGTGGAGGAAGTCAGTGGCTGGAGCTGTTGGTTGGAGCAGCTTAAACCATCAATTTAAGTGGTCATGACCACTGAATCAACATTGACAGTTTTATTTGTCTGTTTTGTGCGCTCATGAGAGAAGAGCTTGGAACTGGGGGTCATGATGAAGGGTAAAATAAAATTGATCCAATTACCTATCAGAACACAGCTTACTTACCACTTGATCTGGAACTTCCTAGTTTCACTTCATGTTTAGGTCGAACATTGATGATAGGGTGAAGCACAATTCCTAACTAGATTAAAACATCATTTGAAATAAACCTATGACATTATGTTGGAGCTCTTTTGACCTGTCTCTGTTCTTTAACAGTGTTGTCCACTATTTGGCATTAGTTGCTTATGATGGTGTTCTGCATTCTTCATACTTATGCCAAGAGGAAATTTGAAGAATAACTTTAGTTATCACTCAACTCACAAGTTATCAATCACTGTTGCATTCCTTGTTATGATTTATTCAACTATTATAAAGTTCTTGAGTTTTCTGCAGCTTGCTGGTGTAATAACATGTTGCTTCCACATTGACAGATGGATACATTACTTTCACCAAGCTCCAAGAGTTACTATGCATTTGTAGGTGAGAGCACTCAAGCATACCAGAGCCCTTCCAAAGACCTGATTGCCATCAATAACCGCTTGAATTGGTATGATATAGGGGATACAATGTCTTTGAAATTTGCAGTGATTATTTCCATCTGATGCTGTGTGTTTTTATTGTGGCTATCAATTAATATGTTTTGCAGTAGCAGCAGGAAGCTCAGGCTAAATTTTGACATGGTGAGCGATTCTCTTGTTGCTGGCAGCTTGTGCCCTCAGAATGGTAGTTCAATATGCTCTTCAGCTTCCAAGTCTACACCACATCTTGTTGTGAAAAGTGAGAAGCCTGACTCTTAGTAGTTTCCTTCATTATTATCTTTTGTATCTATGACAATCTGCCTCTTCTCTTCATATTCGAATGTTTGTGTCAAATGTGAGTGGAATCGGGGCATCATGTGTGAGCGGCAAGTCTGTACAATAAACATATTTAGCTGCCCCCTGCCTTTGCCCCTTCTTTGTTTCAATATAGGATAGGAGTTGATATCTTTATTGAGTTTATATCTTTATTGATTGGCATGCTGCAAATTGAACTGATTTAGTAAGATTTATGTGGAAGCTTGTGACAGCATAAACAATGCTAGTGCTGTCAGACCTTACGATGAATACAGATTGACCATGATTTACTGCAAGAAATATAAGCACAACGCTCGGAACTGAAAGGTTGGCTCTGCTGGGTTAGAGTCTGCACGGATTGTATTTTGTACTTTGTGTGGTCCACTTGTGTGGATCGCACATGTTGAGTGATAATTTTATCGGGTTGGTAGCAAAACGTCAGTTTCATATCTTGCATAATGCATACTAGACAAGTTGAGCTGCATGCACCACTGGTCATATCAACTGTAAATTTTGTGTAGTTCCTATTCCTTGAGCCTAACGTTAAGCTTAATGGGCAGATATCTCTGTTATCTTTTGGAGTTACGTCACTTACCAAATAATTCAGACCTCTGGGTTGGTGTTGTCCATCTTACAATATGAAAAATCAAGTGGCTGGTGATATGGCATTTCCAGGAGGTGTTCATTTCCGGTGACCTCATAAAACCATCGTATGCGTAGTTATGATCCTACTTGTGGTTTTCCTTTTGTTTTCTACTGAGATTTGTAACATCAAGATTCAAAGAATATCAAAGGAAAGGAAAATAATTTTCTTTTAATCACTTTTTTAAGTGAAATTTGTGTTTTTGTTGGAAAAGAAAATGTTTTTTGTTCGTTTTCAAAGTATAAAATTTGAGAAGAGTTTAATTTTAATGGGTATAAGAAAGAATTTTAATTGAAACAAGTTTTTGTTTACTTCAAGTGATAAGTATAAGTATTGGAAATTTGATCAAACGAAAAATAAATTTTATTGGTTTGTGTTTCTTTTTTGACTAATGTTTTCCATTGTCTTTGTTTCTAGGATAGATCGTTAAGTGATGTTTGTGTCTCTGTTGGAAAAGGAAATGATTTTCATTTATGTGGGTATCAGATAGAATCTCAATGGAAACACATTTTTATTTGTTTCTAATGAAAAGTTTAAATGTTAGAAATTTGATCAAATTGAAAATAAATTCTATTAATTTTTGTTTCTTTTGGTTTTCTTTAACGTCAAGTTATATATTTTGTTGAATGTTTAAGCACTTGTAAATTTCCAAACTTTAGCTAATGTCTAATGATATTATGCTCTAGGGTGTACTTGTGGTTCAACTTTTGACAGAATTTCCTTTAGATGAGTTGAAGTTTGAGAGAATCTAAGATATTATTCATCATGGATTAAAATGGCATCAGTTAACTTCTCTACTACAAGATCATCATGGTTTGACAGCTTAAGGTCTATTAGATAGAACTTTTGGATAATTTTTGAACATATAATTTTTAAAAATTATAATAGTTCAATAAATTTTACAAAAAATATCGAATTCTTAGAAATATGTAAACTTTTTGAACAATAATTTCTTTATATTTTCAGAAACTTTGAGAATCAGTTTCTACTTAAAAATTAACTTCTATATTTAAATTTAAAAACTGAAGTTCTACCTAAGATTAAAAAAGAGAGAGGTAACATTACACTTTACACGACAATCACAGTAGTTGGGAGAATTTTAAACTCATCACAGGTTTCAGGTTCGAATCCTGAGACATGCATAAAAATTCATCTCTTACTTTCTCAACCGTCAGCAAAAAAAACATTACTCTCTACACATGGAAGAGATCAGAGTTGCCATTGGCTACAGGTCGTTGTAGCCTAATGACACCTTTGTGCGTCACCGATCTGACGCTGTTTGGCGATAACTTCCGTAGATCACAAAAAGATGCAAGGATTTCGTGATGGTCTCAGAGGTGGATGGTTTCTTCTGTTTGATCCTTTGATTCTCACTAGTTGGGGGAACCAGGTGAATCTGTCGGCTCTCGACATGGTTACAGAGAAGTAGTAATGCTGAAACACGAGACACCACATCTCCGTTTTTTCTTCGAAAGATATGAGAGATTGATCTGTACATGTCCGAAGTAGCTGGTGACCTCCGACAAAGCCAACCGAGCTATGCGCCGTCAACACAAAGCATTGATGGGGCTTTCGAGGCGATTGTTCTCGAAGGGCTTTATGCAGCAGAACATTGAGGGTTCAGATTTTGCAGCAGCAGGAGGAGTAGGAGTAGGAGGTGGAGGAGGAGCAGGAGGAGCAGGTGGGAACACAACTTCCTCGGACACATGCTCCAGGCATTTCTTTAGAGCGTCGCGTATCCAGTCGTAGCGGCACCGTTCCCATGCCTGATCCACAGGTAGCTATATTGAAAAAGAAAACGAAAATGACGTAAGTAGATGTGTAGATAAACATGTTCATGAATGGTACCATGCATGTTTGCGTCTTCATGAGATCAATGGTAGTTTAGAGTTTCCGTTGTTCTTTACCCATTTCCTTTCGTGGCTGGCCTTCTCTGGCCATGACGGGAGTAACTCAGCCACCTCCAACGCGTACATGGAACCTCTGCAGGCTCCTTCGAGACCGCAACTCTTTTGTCTGCTCTTGCTTCTGAACTCCCACACTCCTAATTTTCCCTGCAAGAGGTTCGATAAAAAACCAATAAGAACCAATTCACAACTGGCAGAACACTTGGGACACAACTAGATGAGATGATAGGTGGATTAATCATAAGCAAACAATTGAACAAACTCGATTGCAAATTCTCTCGGTCCTAAAGAAGAAAATTTTAAAAAAAGAGGAAAAGTGCATATATTAGTCTCCACAGGGTTGTTTGCCGTAGATACATAAATTATATTGATTTTAGACTATTGAATTTTAATCAAATCTTTATCCTTTCCATTTCTTCATTTTTATTCTTCTCATCCTCTTTCTCTTTTAGGGGCACCACCACCTCTCCTCCTCTATGCATGGATTTTTATTTAAGTACGTGCATCCGTGCATCCGTCAAGCACTTTCTTCTCATCCATGCATGGATTTTTATTTAAGTAAACAATTACTTAATTAAGGGACGGCGATGTCCACCTCCGGTGCCGTTTCTGCAGAGGGCTGCACCAAAAGTTCTTCATTGGGTCGAAGGAAAAGGCGGTAAAACACACTAAAATTGAGCAGGACGGCAACGCAGCCGAAGCAGATGGAAGTGTGGGCGACGTACCAGTTGGCGGAGGAGATGGTGAGAGAAAATATAAACGTCCACATGGCCTCTATCAAGCTTTTCCTCTCGAGACAGTTCGGCAATTCGAGTAGACCTTCCAAGGTTCGGAAGCACCAGTACAGTAGGAGAAGGTTGACGAAGGCGGAGAAGACGAAGAGAATTGTCCAGTAGTAGTAGAAATCGAAGTTCTGGCCACCTTTGTACAATGCCACCATGGCGTTGCAGACCATGAAGACAAAGCCCAGTCGATGAAGCATGTCTACAACCACGAACCTGTACTCGAGGAAGCACGCCATTGCTTATTGTGTAGAAGAACCCAGTAAACTGAAAAGCAAAAGGATAGAGAGAGAAAATATTGAAAGCTCGTATTTGTGTTCAGTGAACTTCACAGAGGAGCTTACAATCGTTACATACGGCTTTGGGAGTCGGAATCTTTGTATGGGAGAGGTCTTCTTCAAGAAAGTTCTTTGAAAGCTACCAAGTCAAATGGGAACGAAATTTATTTGGAACCACCAACTCCATACGTGTATGGCTGGATCTTCCGAAGGTAAGGCACCAACTCCATACGTGTATGGCTGGATCTTCCGAAGGGAAGGCACAGCAGAGCGCACTAACTCAACAGATTAAATGAACTATAACAGTTGATGAAGCAATATATGCATATAATTACATAAGACAAAAAGCAATACTAAAAGGACCAGTACTAAAAGCAATATAATTGCATATAATACACGTATAATATGAGAATGACCTGAAGAAAATGTAGCAATACTAAAAGGAAAGAAAGTGCTTGAATAACACACCAGTGCCTGATCAGAAAGAAGTGATTTGTCAGAGTAAAATAAAAATGCATATGCTTCTTTATCAGATCGGCCAACCCTTCCACGCAACTATCCAAATGAGAAAATAACATACATGTGTTAGTGAAATAAAAGCCACTGAGGAATATAAGGAAACATAAGTTGGAATAAAGAACATACTATAGAAAAGTACACGATCTCAAGATAATGATATGAATCCACGTTTAAGGGACACAATTCTCCATGAATCTGTCCCAGGACAAGTTCTCTTAGTAGGAGTGCCTAAACTATTTCCAGTATGTATATCTCAGTTTCTTTAGAATAACATCACTTTAGAATATTGGCAGTGGATTAGAATCATCAGTACCTGATACAATTGTGCCAGCCCAAACTGATGAACATCCTGGATAATTATGGCATTGGCATTTTGGATATCTAGACCACTTTCTACTATATTTGTGCATATAAGGATCTTAGTCTCTCCAAGGGCGAAATTTTCCATAGTTTCTTCTAGCTGCTTTGAGTATTGCTGCAAAAGTAATAGTTGGATGGCTGATTACCTGAGGGAATTAGAAAAAAATGACAAGATCTAAAAAGAAATATGAAGTCCCAAAACCATTTGCATTAAAAATAATGTGTTCCTAGTTTTATTGTAGAAAGGATCTAATTTGAATCTTTAGTGAACCGGAATGAGCAGTACAACAAGAAATGTGACAAACAACATGGTGACATTAAATGCCAAAAGTATTTTAAAACTGAGCAAGCATCAATCTTCTAGAAAACTGAGCAATCACGTAACTCTTTTTTTCTAGAGCAATCACCTAACTCAACAGATTCAATGAACTATAACAGTTGATGAAGCAATATATGCATATAATTACATAAGAGAAAAAGCAAGGACATGAACATCAAACAAACATAGACAAATAGGCTAAACAACGGTGACAAATTACTTTCTGCTATCAAATTAAACAACCAGATTCATCTAATGGACAACCTTTCCGTGAGCAACAGCAATGGCCACATCTGGGAATGACTGCTCCAGAAATTCCCGCACTTGTTCAAGCCCTGATAAACAAGCATTCCAAATATATCAGAACAAAGAAACTAGTCTGCTAAAAGATTCTTTTTTTGAGGCATGGGACAAATAATCAAAATTAGTACTGCATGCTTCATATATATATCTTAATGATATTTGGAGTATCTCTCAACACATGACCTGCCTTAACAGGAGGTGGAGTTCTCAGCCTACATAATAAACCGTATCACTACTAGACAGAATTGCATCATAAAAAGATGATCCTCAAATCAGTTTACACGACAAATAAAAGAGGATTCCTCTGAAATAGATGATCATATGCATATAATAGAGACCATATACTAATAATTGATGTCACTACCTGAATTTTACAGCATTAATATCCTCTCTTCAGAAAATTGTTTGATCAACCAATTAATCATCTGATTGAGCCAATTAATCCATTTAATCATCCGATTAGTCAGCTAATTAGTGGTATAATCAGTTTGTCGGTACCCCAACCAATCCATTTCCAATCACTGATTTTCTAAATCTTGTTTGCATATTTGGATGCATCATTTATAATTGGACTAATTGCATGTAGCCACCATGTGCCTTCAACCCAATAGCATTTGTCTCTTCCCCATTGTGAATTTCAAGGTCTTATATTCAGTTTACATCTTTATTTCATTTCTCATACAATTACACTGTTATTGTGTAGAACAAAACTAAACTAAGATCTTAGAAGAACTTCATGAAAGGACTACACCAAGGAGAGCATGTAAAACAACAGTGGTAACGGTGGCCCGACCTTTAATCCGAGGAAGAACATAGAAAACTTGGCCACCACGTTCCAATTCGAATTTGATTGCTGATAAGATTTTCTCCTTGCTATATGATGCAACATGAGTTTTTATAGGAAGTCTTTCTGGAGGTGGCGTTGAAATCAGACAGTAGAAGAGAAGAAAATTGTAAGTGATAAAATTTTGCAACAAGTGCAATATTGAGTGTATATTAAAAAACTTTGTACCATAAAAAGGTATGAATGAAAGTGCCAACTTACTAAACAGTTGTTTTTCAAAATAAGTTCCTAAACAGATGGTCTTGTATATATGTCACAGTTCAATTGTCATGATCATCAATCAATAAAAACTCTAATGTTATGAACAGTTAACAGGATCCGTCCTAGGTGTTCCTCAAGAAATAACATGTAATATGGCATCCATATTTTCAATGTGAACATTTACCATACAGTATTTAGATAACAGTCACATGGGAAGCACATAAAGAACTCAGCAAATGGGGAGTTCCTAGTTTAGAGCATCTAAATGTTTGGCTCATATTGATGGCAAAACTAAACTGATAACTACCTTCATGATATAATTACAGAGAGTAAATGTTGGGTTTTTCTATTATTGAAAACTAAATCATCTTTGCTGAGGCTTCAATGCAAATAATCATCCCTCAAAACTTTAAAACTAATGTAGTCAAAGCTTGACGTATGTAGTATCTAGTAATGTAATCAATTTTTTTTTTTTGAATAGTAACTAGTAAGTAGTCTGAACACAGGAATATCCGAATATAAGTACTACTGACCTTGACAGGGAGATAGAGTCACATTGGCCCCTATTATATATATAAGAATGTAAATCTTAACTCAGTATTGTTAGTTCTGGTCATATTTGAATAGAATCACAATGATAATAACAGTAATACGCGGTAAAGCTTTGACAGATCTATGAAATCTAAATGGAACTGGAGTTCCACAACTAATTAATGGAATAAAACTACATGATTATGATAATATGTTCAATCAGATGTATGACAATTTGCAACAACCAGAACATAGTATTGAACAGCTCAACAAAAAAAATCTCAAAGGCAAAATAATCCATCTGTATCACTTTCAAATTTGGCATTGAAGGAAGCTATATTTTATTAAATTTCATTGTATTCCATAGAAAAACAAGTCACAAGTTCAATGAGAATTTATCCGACCAAAGGATAAGGAAATTTTGTATCACCTAGCATCACGAAAACCAGTCAGTGCCAAATAAAGTGTACGTGGGATAGGTGTCGCTGAAAGAGTCAGAACATCAACTGATGTCTTGAATGATGCTATCTTTTCCTTTTGTTTGACACCAAATCTCTATCAAACAAAAATTAAGAAACCATGTCAGACATACACAATAAGATCACAATTTTATATTACAAAAAATGTAATATTATTATTTTAATATGATATAATATTTTATTATGACATTTACCTCATAATATAACACTATAAGGCCATATAATAGTTAAATAGCAAGCATTCAATATCAACAACAACAGAAACAGAAAAAGAAAAAGAATCAAGAGGAAAGACACCTGTTCCTCATCAACGATGAGAAGACCAAGACTGTTATAAACCACTCTATTCCCAAGAAGAGCATGGGTTCCAACGATAATATCCAAACTCCCATTTTTAATCATTGAAAGATGCTCCTCTTTCTCTGCCTTGGTCTGCATAATTTGTCATTTCTTAAAATCACAAACAGGATATTCAGACCAAAATGACGCCATGCCTTGAGAAATAGCAAAAACTGCAATGTAATACATACGGATAGAATGCAATTCACTAGGTGTAGTGGCACATGTAGGAAAAACTATCAAATTAACAAGCACTAAGACATAGTTCAGTAATTATTTTTGCTTTTACATGTTACATGGAAAAGGACAACTTGGTTCTAATTCAAGCACATAAAAATAGGTCATTGGGAAAATCTAAAGCTTCCATTAATCATCATCTAAACTCAAGTATAAAAGAGAAAACTTGGATTCATATCTTTCTACTCTAATAATCTCTTCCACACTTGTAGACATCATAGCATAAACTGTATAAGGGGTACAGTTACAGGCTTACCATGAGTACCTTGGTTCTTGATTGTTTTTATTAAACAGATGGTATATAACCAAAGAACACAAAGAACCAACTTGCAAATGCAGCAGGAAACAAAAAACCTACCTGAAACCTGCTAAGGAGGCCTACATTAATGTCAGGATATTGAGAAAACCGATCTGAAATGACTTCAAAATGTTGTTTGGCTAGAACAATAGTTGGAGCTAGAACCATAGCTTGCTTTCCTGTTGAAACTACACAAAAGATTGCACGCATTGCCACTTCAGTTTTTCCAAAACCAACATCTCCACAAATCAGCCGATCCATCGGAGTCTCTCTTTCTGTCAAATCTTTTTCCACATCAGAAAAGGCCTGTCCAAGACCAGTGATAAAATTTTAAAATTTTGTGTAAAAATCACAAATATTTCAAATGCACCATAAATACCAAGAAAATTTCCAAAATAAAAAGCATAAATATAGGGATGCATATGTGGGATGGAAAAGGAGTATATTTAGATTAAATTTTCCACAAAAAATGGTCATTTTTTATTTTGTTTATCAGAAAAAACCATTTTTCCTAAATATGTTTACTTGATAATCAAATTATATTGATATGCATTTCTTTCCAACAAAGAAACAGGTCATAAAATCTTAAGTACCACACAGATAAAATTACGAAGCAGGCTGAAAAAAATGGCAACAGCTTCTCCAACTGACAAGTAGGTTTCATGGAGGCAGAATCTCATGAGTGCAAAATAAATAGATCTCAAGTTAAACAGCTCATTTCCATTGCAGGCAAATCTTTTGAAACAACTCAGGAAATATAGACCATGGTGATGATTAATAACATGAAATTGAGACGCATGAAAAAAGGGCAAACCCATGCCAGAAGGCTCCCACCAATGTGGAAGATGGGGTATTGGGAAGTTGCCATGTGAATGTGAAGTTGTGATGTATGGGTAATTGATAAAAAAATGTACCACCAAAGGTAGTATAAGTTAGTTTTATGAAGGTCATAAAGGATTTTCATTTTGTTAATTTGAAAATAGACTATACTAGGTTGTTAACAAAGAATAATCATAAAAGAAAGGTGCTAAATTGACATCTTTCAAATACTATGGAACCTGCATTTGATCTGCCGTTGGTTCATATGGAAATTGAGCAACGAATTCAAACAAAGATGGCTGTTTTGGATATGGTGGTCGTTTCTGTTTCATTCTGTGCAAGTATAGCTCCATCAAATCAACAACCATTTTCTGAATGGCAATCTTTCCCTTTATTCGTCTTCTTTCCCATGCACTGGTGTCATTTAATTTGCTCAGGGCCCGTGGCTTCCTTGTTTCATTTGGACTGCCACGGAAAACAAACCAACCAAACATCAAATATACATTAATCACAGATACTTGCTAAAAACATCAAGCATCTCGTTACTGAATTCCATTTCATAATTGCCATGAATATCTCTCCAAGTCCAAGACCACCTTAGTGGCTTTCACACAAGGTAAGCAAGATGTTGAACCCTGCGAGAAGTGGATGAAATGTGTCTTTTCTTTCCTTATTTAAAAATTATAAAGCTCTCTCCTTTCCATTTTGATTAGTGGGGGAAAAGGAAAAATATAAGAAACAATGTAGCATGCATGTTTATTTTGTTCTATCATCAATCAACTTGAACTCAACACAACATAAGAGACCAATACTCACAGGCTGTATCGATAGAGCATCCTCGACGCCTGCTTAACAGGAAGCTTGGCCATCCCGTCCCCATACTCGATAAAAACGTACTCCACCGGCTCGGTCCCATCCCTCTTGACATCAAACTTGATCCCAACAAACCTCCCAATACCGACCTTCTTATGCACAACATAGTCCCCATTCACCAGACTGTAAGGATCGACCCTATACCCGAACCCATCCTCACTCCCGATCTTCTTGTCCCCCTTCAACTTCCTCAGCCCCTTCTGCTACTGCCGAGTCCACTGCGGGGGAGTCGGAGGAGGACCGTTGTTGGTCGCGCTTACCGAGGTCGCGGCGGATGCGGTCGTGCAGGAGGGAGAGATCGTCGGGCTCGGAGACAGGGGCTTCCTTGCGGGTGGAAAGAGTGGAGGGGATGCCCTTGGTGTAGACGGCAGTGGGGGAAAATCGGGTATTCATGGGGAAAGATGGGATTTTTATAGGAAAAGATGCGGGCTTTATGGAAGTGTGGGGTTTGGATTGGGGGAGGGAGTGGTAGGGCGTGGAAATGGGGAGGAATGGGGAGCGGAGAGAAGCGGCCATGGGTGGTGGAGTGGTGGTGGTGGTGAAGGTCGTGGAAGCAGAAGAGGAAGAAGGAAAGGGGATATGGGTGTTTATGTGGAGATCTACTGGACACGGGAGTGGTGATATTTCTGCTACCTTTGGACCTTTTTTTTCTTTTTCTTTTTTGGATAACTCCCGCTTTTTTTAAGCGAAACCTCTTACAAAAAGCGATCATTCGTCCAAAAAAACCACCCCTCCGCGGCGGCAGCCGGCGGTGATGGTGATAAGGGATGCGCCTCTATCATCCGGAGAAGATGAGACACTTCACCACCACCACCGCCACCAAATGGGCATTCTCACCAACCCAAATCACCACCACTTCCCACCTCCACCAGTTCCTCTCCCACGCCATCGTCTCCGGCCTACTCTCCCAACCCACCACCCCAACCAACCTCAGACTCCTCAACTCCACCCTCCACTCCCTCTCCGCCACCTCCAACCCAGACAATGCACTCTTCCTCTACGACGTCATGCGAAGGGAATCCATCCCCCTCGACAACTACACCCTCCCCTTCGCCCTCAAGGCCGCCGCCCGCCTCCGCCTCCCAGACAAAGGGTGGTCTCTCCACGCCCAATGTTTCAAACTTGGGCTTCAGTCCAACGTCTTCGTGCAGAATTCCGTCATCCACGTGTACTTCGTTTGTGGGTTGGTCGCGGATGGGCGGAAAGTTTTCGACTTGGCGAGGAAAGGTGGAGTCTTTGATGTGGTTTCGTGGAATTCCGTGCTGTCTGGTTACTTGTTGAATGGTAGGAGTGAGGAAGCCCATCGAGTTTTCATGGAGATGACGAAAACTTCTGGTGGTCGACAGATTCTGGATGGTGTCACTTTGGATCATGGGTTAAAAGCGAAGGAAATGCGAAGAACATGCCTTAAAACATATATGATATATCTCATGTGATAACTGGAGACATGATAATGAATAATAATAATTACAAACATAACATAACATAATATTTTTTTAACATAACGTAACTTAATAACATAACATAAGTTAATAACTATTATTAAAACCTACTTCACAAGAAAGGACAAAAAAAAGAGAACTATTATTCACATGCATATCTTAAACAGAATGTAATATAATCAATTTTATTAAATTTAATAATATTATTATTATGACATATATCTCATGTGATGACTGGACACATGATAATGAATAATAATAATCCAAAAAACTTAATAATTAAAAACATAACATAACATAATATTTTTTTAACATAACATTACTTAATAACATAACATAAGTTAATAACTATTATTAAAACCTACTTCACAAGAAAGGACAAAAAAAAGAGAACTATTATCCACATGCATATCTTAAACAGAATGTAATATAATCAATTTTATTAAATTTAATAATATTATTATTATGACATATATCTCATGTGATGACTGGACACATGATAATGAATAATAATAATCCAAAAAACTTAATAATTAAAAACATAACATAACATAATATTTTTTTAACATAACATTACTTAATAACATAACATAAGTTAATAACTATTATTAAAACCTACTTCACAAGAAAGGACAAAAAAAAGAGAACTATTATCCACATGCATATCTTAAACAGAATGTAATATAATCAATTTTATTAAATTTAATAATATTATTATTATGACATATATCTCATGTGATGACTGGACACATGATAATGAATAATAATAACCTAACAAGTTACATGATAAGTATGATAATGAATAATAAAGTCACAAGGCCTATATCTCATATCTGTACTCGTCTTTACCCAAAAAAAAAAACACGTGGTTGCGGGCGAGATCGGCGAGATGCAGGGAGATTGGCGAAGACACCTGGTTGCGGGCGTGCGGCAGATGCAGCGAGATCGACGGGGCGGACGGCGTAGGAGGGCGGATCGACGTAAGAGGGGGGACGATGTAGGAGGGCAGATGGCGTAGGAGGGGGAGACAACGTTGGACAGCGAACGTGGACGACGCAGGACGTGACGGCGAAGGCGTACGAGGCAGGCAACGACAGATGGCTTCAGCGTCGGCTGGACGATTGCCGAAGAGAAGATGGGAGAACCGACGAAGGTGATGCGATGCTTTTAAAGTCATGTCGTTCGTGTTGGCTTGTGGCGAAGATGTGTCGGTCGACATGTGAAATTGAACGACAAAAAACACCAAACCTCCACCGACATACAGGGATGTTACGACACGACTCGAAATATCATCCGACAAGAGGTAAGTCGCGACATACCCTAATATGTCGTTTCCCTCCCTTCAGCCACCGCTACGTGTCGACGAAATATCGCCGACATGCACCGATTTTTGATTCTATGTCAAATAGTGACATAAAATTACTATAACTCAACAACTATTGCTTCTGATGGCTCAAATTAGGCACGGTCAAATTTACCTTGAGAGATAATGCAAATTCCCTGAAGAGCTATTCAACAAAGCTTGTCAACAAGAGGGACTAGATAGCCATATAAATTCCAAAATCTTCATATGATTCCATTAACATTCAGAAAAACACACAATTCAGTATCCGGTTGCAGTATTTGAATTATAATAAACAAAAATACTAAAGACGCACAATTAGAACTTCACGGCTCTAAGCTAAGCTTAGCACCACTTTGGTTCCCCTGTAAGAATGCCCAACCTAGATTCTATATGGGAGAGGGCAGCTCATATGATTCTATACATAAATATTACATTAAAACTATTGGGGAGAAAATAGTCAAACACCGAAAGACATCATAAAATGCTATACCTGTTTTACACTGACTGAATGTAGATAGCCATTGATAACAATAACTCCATTATCAAATGATGTGCTAGCAAAATCCTCGAGCAATAGTTTCTTGGAACCAAAACCACACATTAAGAGGTTAAACCCACACCTGCCATGATGAAGAGAAAACCCAATTTAAAAGGGTAACTACAAAATATACAGCAAACAAGATAGATGATTTGAAGTCATAGTATAAAAATATTTTCCCATTACAGTGGCAATAAAATCATTTCCATTCTTAAAGAAGTTTCTCTAGTAACAATAATATACAGATTAAAAATGCAAATACCGTCTCTACTCTAAGTCTAGCCAAGAATATGTGTCCTTGGAAGTCTAAATACCAGATGCCTCTATTCTTCTGGGTTTTGACCTATGTAAGCATCAAACAATGCATAAAAGTAAGCTGTGGCTATTGGAGAAATGATGATTTATGTAGTATCTGCAGAGGTGAAGAGAAGAAGTATTAGAACCCATAATTGCAGTCCTTCAGTAATATTTACATTAGAAAACCTTGTTTATTATCTGTGTTTGTAACTTATTCACGTCATTGAATAACAAGAAAAGATAGTCCAGGTATCTAAAGTTCTTTGCCTATTTGTCTGATAATTTGATTTTAAATGAAGTGACTACCAACAGGAATCACCAAGAAAAGAAAACGCTGATTCCTCAAAAGAAGAAGAAAATTAGAACATACGCAATCCTCTGCAACCTTGAGGTATTGAAAGTGTAAGAGGTCTTACCTCAACTTAAAGAGTCATTTTGTGTATGAATCCTTGTAACTGCTCAACAAAGCCTTTATCTCTTTATCATGCTTTTGTGCAAGTTCAGATGTTGCTTCTCTTAGTTTCTGGAAGAAATTAAGCACCTACAAAATCAACAAACTTTGCACAAACCAAGATTGTTCCAGATTTCTTTTTCACCCAGAAAAACAAACGAATGAACAAAAAAAGACCTTCTAAAACACTCTGACATTGCATGTTACGCTTCATCAAAACAGTAGAACATCAATGATTAAGTCCCCGTTTGAATCAAGAATAACTTCTAAAATAAACCAAGAATGGGAATTAGTATTCCATTTGGTTGTATAAAAATTAGAATGAACTCGGAATTACTGAACTTGAAATAGTAATTTCTATTCTAGTTTACTTATTCTTAAATAATAATTCCAGAAAGGTAGAATTAAGTTAAATAATAATTCCATCTTTGTAGAAGTTTGTATTTGTGTTGAGTGAACTTTGTATGAGAGAGGTCTTCTTCAAGAAAGTTCTTTGAAAGCTACCAACTGGTCCAACTCCATTCCAATTCCAATTCCAATTCGACACAGAAGCATATCGTATAAGGCTTTGGCACTTAGTGAGCGTCCAAGCACAGCTCCATTAAATGCATCCATATTACATGTTATTTCTTGAGGAACACCTAGGGGGACATGAAGAACTCAGCAAATGGGGAGTTCCTCGTTTAGAGCATCTAAATGTTAGGCTCATATTGATGGCAAAACTAAACTGATAACTACCTTAATGATATAATTACAGAGAGTAAATGTTGGGTTTTTCTATTATTGAAAACTAAATCATCTTTGCTGAGGCTTCAATGCAAATAATCATCCCTCAAAACTTTAAAACTAATGTAGTCAAAGCTTGACGTATGTAGTATCTAGTAATGTAATCAATTTTTTTTTTTTGAATAGTAACTAGTAAGTAGTTTGAACACAGGAATATCCGAATATAAGTACTACTGACCTTGACAGGGAGATAGAGTCACATTGGCCCCTATTATATATATAAGAATGTAAATCTTTACTCAGTAATGTTAGTTCTGGTCATATTTGAATAGAATCACAATGATAATAACAATAATACGCGGTAAAGCTTCGACAGATCTATGAAATCTAAATGGAACTGGAGTTCCACAACTAATTAATGGAATAAAAAGTCAAAGCGTGGGAAAAAAAGGTATCGGTAGCACCGCCAAGCAAATTTAGAAGAAGTTAGTCATTAAATGATGGATCCTTACACGTAACTTGCAAGTTGAGACCGCAACTCAGCCACCTCCAACGCGTACATGGAACCTCTGCAAGTTGACACAAGTTGGGATACTTTGTGTCATTTAAGTCAACAATTGGTGATGTTCATTTTCTTTCATCATTGATTGCAGGTGATTGACTATTGTTTATATTTTTTCCTTGGAGTGGCTGGAAAAGAAATTTTATTTGAAAAAACGCAGAAAACATTTCAAGGGGCAGATCTTAACAAGGAGATAACATCCATAAACAAAACAACAATGGTGCCGGCAATGTGACAGGCTGTTTACATAGAATTTGTCAGCTAAATGTACATTTTGACAAATAACTAGTATAGTTGAGATCAAATTAAACATGGGAATTGAATGCAGCAGACCTAATTCAAAATAATCTGTTTATTGGTTTATGATTTAAATGGAAAAATACATGAGGCTT
>JAMKQA010000219.1:0-47701 GCA_024699735.1 Posidonia australis
TCAGACAGAGACGTATCCCCATGCACTTATGAAAATGAAATTGAGGCCGGTTGGCCGGGGCGGTGACATCCCGCACGGGGAATCTCATCGCGGCAGTGCAAGAAGGTAGGGGAAGGATGTCCTCACCTACTGCTTGTGTGCCTGATTACCCCTGATCAAGGAACAACAGTAAAGGAAAGTGGAAATGAATAAAGAAAGAGAAATGTGTTTTGGTCAGGAATGAACTTGTAAAATGGTCCTAAAATCCTGAAAAGAAATGATGATGTTTTAACCAGTTGCCAGTCAATGTTTATGATTTGATTTTGAGCCTAATGGGGCATTGTGTTTTAGGCTGGATCTGGTCAGAATGTGTATTTGAAAAGTGTGTTTTCGGAAGAAATCCCCAGTATTGAAGATGGAAATGTTTTGGAAAAATGAATTCTAAAAGGTTTTTGAAAGAAATGTAAAGGAATGTTTTGTAAGAAAAAGAATATGGTTTTTTTTTTGTCACGAGAAAGGAGGGAGACCCTCAAAATATATAAAAAGAAAAATATGTACAAGAGCAAGAGGGTGGGGAAGAGAACCCCCCAATAGGGTTCACGACCCAACCCCAAATGCAACGCAAGGCCCACAAAAAAATTCCTTGCCAAAAGCCCAAAGGCTACAGCACAAGCCCACCAAAGGCAAGCAAAGAAAACCCGTCCAAGCCAAACAAAAAACAGCCACGACTAGGCTGAAAAAAACCAACCCAACAGAGCAGCCCAGCAAAATAGTGCACAACCCAAATGAGCAGAAGGAAGACACAGCCCAACATGAGAGGCCCAGAGCAGAAACACAGCACCGAGCACAGTAGCATGCAACCAGGCTAGACCCCGCAGCAAAAAAACCACGCTCGCAGCGGTAAAACACTAAGCACCCGAGGCCTCCTGGAAGACAGTCATCATATCCCGATGCCGATAATCCTCCTGGAACGCTCGCTTGTTCCTCTCCTCCCAGACCCTGGCAATGATCCCGGTTATGAGCCTGGAGGCAGGGGCAGTGCCAATCCGCGGCTGGTTGTCGAACCAAAAGGACAAGGCGTCCACAAGGGAGCAAACAGTACCGTCGAAAGCCAGTCTCGACAACGTCTAGATGCTAGCCGTGAAAGGACAGCTCCAGAAAAGGTGCTCCAAGGTTTCCTCCCCGATCAAACAAAGGAAACACCTAAAGGCCAAGCTAAAACCCCTCCTGCGAAGGACGTCATGGGTAGGAAGTGCCGCATGAATAGCCCTCCAAGCACAGAGCGAGTGCCGAGGGATGGACGCAGAGTTCCAAATGAAGCAAGCCCAAGGGCAGCGCTCCCACTGGGGCCTGACAGAGTCCTAGGCAGAGCGAGAAGAGAACAGACCCCTAGTGGGAGTCCAACAGATCACATCCTAATTCTCCAAAATTGGCGTGGCAAGGATGGAGTCCCAGGAGTCATGCATATCGAGCGTAGAGGCCCGCAGAAGGATCCAGCGACCATTACAGATGAAGCGTCTCACCGGGTAGGTAATATCACAGTCCAATTCCTGGCAAAGGCGCCGGGCAACCAGAGGGTGGAGAGCGCGATTGGGGCTATCAATCCAGGGGTCCAGAAAGAAAAAGGTGTTTGAATCGTCGCCAATCAAATACTTCATCAGAGGACGAGCAGTATCTCTGAGTCTGAAAAGGCCGCGCCATGCCCAGGACGCAAAATTTGGAGGACGCGCGGACCAAATGGAGCGGTTCTTAAGGTACTTTTTCCTCATCCAACTGACCCAGAGAGCCCCAGGCTTGGTCTCAAGCTCCCACATCAGCTTAAGCAGACTGACAGTATTGGAGTCCGCAGTCCTGCGAACGCCCAGACCCCCCTCACACTTAGGGAGACAGACCTCCTTCCAGGCAATGAAGGAGCATCTGGACTCACTCTGACCAAACCAGAGGAAACGCATGAGTTTTCGATCCAGCTCACGGTGGACGCTAGCAGGCAGGGAAAACACCGACGTCCAGTGAACGTGAAGAGCCGCCAGCACAGGAGTGGAGCAAGCCTCCCCGCGTACGAGAGAAGCTTAGCCTTCCACGATTGAAGCCGGGCATCAACCGAGCACAGGAGGGGAGCACAGTCCCCAGCCGAGAGTCTGTTAGTGGTGAGTGGAAGGCCCAAGTACCGTACAGGAAACGAGCCTTTGGGAATGTTCAGGTGCTGAGATATCCAATTCCGATGAGGCACTGGCCCACCGAAGAAGACAGAACTCTTCTGCATGTTGAGGTGAAGCCCTGAAGTGGCGGAGAAACCCTCCAGAACACGACGCAACCCCCTAGCACTGCGCTTGGTGGCCCTCAAAAACACCATCAGGTCATCCGCAAAGGTAACATGGGAGATGGCCAGGTCCCCCATAGTCATAGGCTCAAGCTCCCCCGAATCAACAGCCCGTGCGAAGAAACCAGAGAGGAAGGGGGGCTTGGTATTCGTAGATTAGATGATGCCAATAATGCTAGTATGATGAGATTGCTCTGGGAAGTATTGACCAACACCTCTTCTCTGTGGGTTAAGTGGATGAGGTAGAGATACCTGAAAGGTGGCTCCATCTGGTGCTCCAGACCGCCACAAAGTTGTTCCTGGGCTTGGCGCAATATCTTACGTGCCCGCAGCCTGATGCGTGACAAGATTCACTACACCATTGGTGATGGACATTCGTTTCTATTTTTTCAGGATCCTTGGCTCAACCAGACCAGTGTTTGGGATCTTACAGGGGAGGCTCTAAGACGTGACTTGGTCTGTGATGTTCGTTCCCCTATTAGCAGGTTCATTTCCGATGGTTTGTAGGCTCTCCCTACTGCGACTACTTTGGAAATGATGGAAATTTGGCCTGATATTCTGGCAACTACTATTGGTGGTGGTGATGATTCTATTCGCTGGCTGGCCAGAGATGGAAGATTCACTGTTCATGCTGCTTGGGAGTCTATTCGTGACAGATGGCCGGAACTCCCTTGGACTACTTTAGTCTGGCAGAAAGGAGTAATTCCACGGCATGCCTTCTGTGCTTGGAGAGCACTATCTAACGGTCTTCCTACTCACGATGCTTTGAAGCACCGTGGCATTGCAATTGCTTCCAGATGTACTCTCTGCTTTCAGGATTTGGAAACTCTTGACCATCTTTTTTGGCATTGCAATTACACCTCCCTGATTTGGCAAACCATTCTTCCTGAGTTCAGTGGGATGTCTGCCACTTCGTTTTGTGAGGCTACTCTGAATTATTGCTCTGTTATTCGGAATGGCCATGATTGGAAGCAGAAGATCAATGATGTTGCACTGATCTTCACGGAAATGGTTGGTAGAATTTGGTAGGAAAGGAATAGAATATTTTTTGAGGAGAATTACACCCATATGGAGGCCAACAGACTTTGTGTGATTGGTGGACGTTGTTGATGGTCTCTTGCTCCTGTTTTTTGGTGCATGGTTTTTTTTTTGGGTTGCTCAGATATGAGTTGGTCATTTTCAGCCTAATTGTTTTTTGATTTGGGCTGATGGTATCTTGGGCCTGCCCTCTTGTGGCTTGTGTTCTTTTTGGGCCTCTGTTCTTAGACTATTGGTTTAGTCCTAGCTTTGTCTTTGGGGTTGGATTGTGAACCCGTTGTGGTTTCTCTTCCCCACCCCTCTACTCTTGTACATATTTTTTCTTTTATATATTTTGAGGGACTCCCTCCTTTCCTGTGGCAAAAAAAAAAAAGAAACCAGAGAGGACCTGCATGCCGATCATGAAAAGAGGGGGGGCAGGGGATCCCCCTGGCGAAGGTCGTTGCCCGTTGGAGCCCAGTCGGAACACTCACCGTTGATGGAAATAGAGTACTGGTAATTCATGCACTCTGAGATCCAAGAGATCCAAGTTTCAGTGAAGCCCAACTGCCGCAGAGCTTCGCAAATGAACGACCGCTGGATAGTATCAAAGGCTTTCCGGAGATCAATCTTGATACACATGAAGCCTTTCCAACGCGAAGTGTGGAGGCTGTGGCATAGCTCGTGTGAGAGCAGGATCGCGTCGCTAAGCCGCCTGCCACCAATAAAGGCCACCTGATTCTGGTTGATTAACTCAAGGAGGAGCCGCTTCAATCTGCAGGCCGGGAGCTTGGAGATAATCTTGTAAAAGGTGTTACAAAGGGCGATAGGTCTGTAATCATCCATGGAGCTGGGGATGGTAGACTTCGGAATGAGGCAGAGGACAGTCCTGTTGATCCTCTGCAGAAGCCTGCCGGACTTGAGGAAATTGTTCACCGCCACCAGGAGGTCGTCTGCGATGATATTCCAAGCCTGACGGAAGAAGTGGCAATTGAAGCCATCGTCCCCCGGAGCCCCATTAGGATTCATGCCACAGATAGAGGAGAAGATCTCCTCACGCGATGCCAAGGAGCAGATGGCCGTGGCGTCCGAGGGAGAAATATGCCTGCCAGGGAGAGAGGGAATGTGTCTCCTACTATGCTGAGCATTGAAGAGGGAGTTAAAACGCTAGACAAAGCAAGACCTGATCGAAATAGCATCCACAATTAAATTCCCATCCACCAGAACATTCCTGATGAAGTTCCGAGCTCTGTGAGCCTTGGTAGAGGCGTGGAAAAAGGCAGTGTTCGCGTCACCATCCTTCAACCAACGGATCCTGGACTACTGCCAAGCGCGCATGTGCTCCCTCCAATGGAGGTCCGTGAGCTACACCCGATAGTTGCACTCCACCTGAAGCAGGGCCGAGGAGCCAGGGTCGTCCCTAAGATGGGACTGAATCGCTTTGAGAGAGGCCTCGCAACCAGAGATCCTCTCCGAAGTGTTTCTTGAATCTACGGCCAGCCCAAAGCTTCAGGCGGAGCCTAAGGTTCGCCAACTTCTGAGCAAATCTGAAGGTAGAGTTCCCCATACAACCAGAGGACCAGACTTCCGAAACCACGGAAAGAAAGTCCGGTTCCAATGCCCAGTGGTTGAAGTACTTAAATATACTGGGAGTTTTATTATTATTTATTAGCCGTGGCCAAAGAGATCCGCAGCGGCGAGTGATCGCTCAAGTGCCGCAAATCAGCCAAAGTGTGGCACCCCACGAACGCCTCCAGGAAATCCACAGACACCAGAGAACGATCCAAACGAGCAGATATCGGGTTGGAAGCCTGCAGGTTGCACCAGGTGAACTTCTCCCCAGAGGTGGGCATCTCCAACAGCGCCTCACCGCAGATAAAGTTGTTGAAATCCTCCAAAGAGGAGCGGAAAGGCCACCTCCCCCCATCTTCCCGTGCTCATGCCGAATGCAGTTGAAGTCCCCAGCGATAAGCCAAGGCAGCGAAGGTCTGGAAGAGGAGAGACTCTCCCAAAGAGATCTTCTGTCAGCTACCCCATTCGCGGCATACACCACGGAGAGCACGAAACACGGTAGAGACTGGATGGAGACCTCCAGCTGAATAAATTGCTCCAAGAGAGCCAGAGGAGTAACCCGCACAGTGGACTTATTCCAGAGCACCAGAATACGCCCAGAAGGGGACGAGGAAGAGTTCTCAAGGAAGCCAAATGACCTCCAATGCTTCCCACACAGCTGATCCACATCGCGTTTCAACTTGTGCTCGAGAAAACAGATAATGTCAATTGGATGGCGACGAGTGAAATCCCTGAGGGCCTGAATCTTGCCGCCATTGTTCATGCCCCTCACGTTCCAACATAAAATGGACATCATAATCCGTCCGGCGGATGCCCCGGGGAGCTATTGGACTCTAGAGTGAGATCCATACTGAAAGCCTCCAGCAACCGCAGATGGACGGTTTTCCGCAGAAGTTGGGCCCTGGATACTAAGGCCTCCACCTCCTCTTCAGGCGAACCTAGTGCCTCGAAAGCATTGTGACTAGAATCCTCCGCTCGCCGCCTCGCAAAAGGGGTACCCCGACGTCGAGCAATCCCTCTCACAGGGGGCATAGTTGAGTGTCCAGAGGCACAGGTGGCCTCCGGGGAGCCCACCCCAGAGCGATGCGCGCCGGACGAGGATGCCTGATCCTGAGACTGAAAAGGTCTTTCCAAGTCACTCGACCGGTTAACAGGTGCCTCTGCCACACTCAGCCGGTGAACCGGTGCCTCCGCCACCAGCGCCTGAACAGAAGGAGAGGAACCCACGGGAGCAGGCTCAACCCCAAACACCTTCTCAAGAAACAAGCACCTCCTCGGGCGCCGAACTACCATCGCCACGTTGGGCTTTACTCCTACAGGATGCCTGGTCATGGCCAAAGGTTTGGCAGATAGCGCAAGGCTTAGGAATCCAGTCATAGGAGACTATGATGGCCTCCTGCACCCCATTCACCTCCATGAACATCTGAAGCGGGAAGTCGAACAGAGTGTCAATCTCAATACAGACCCTCGCGAAATCAACACGACTTCCCTGAGCGGTAGCCTCATCCATGTAGAGAGGAACGCCCAAAGTACTAGCAGCTCGGCTGATGAGTTGCGCAGACCAGTACCGCAGAGGAAGCTTAGGAAACTTGACCCAGATGGGCAGACTAGACAGCGCCTCCTTCTCGAACCGAGAATCCACAAACCACCACCTGAGAACCAGGGGTTTCCCACGAACAAACCAAGGTCCTCCCTCCAGAGCCCGCTCCAGATCCAGGTCCGAGTCGAACTTGAAGAGGAGGAAGCCGTTACCCCTATGGAGAACCTGCAAGCCCCCAGATAAACCCCAGACACGCCGGAAGTGCTTAGCGAGCGCCGGAACAAAAGGCTTGAGGCCAATGAAGTAGCCCATAAGAACACGATCCCAGCAAGCGGCCGCCTGTTCCACTTCCTCCGGTGGGCAAACTGCAACCCTTACCCCATTTCTGAGGACCGGGGCAAAAAAACTAAGAGCTCTATTCTTGTTAGATAGAGTGGCTAAGCATCGTTCCGCCCAAGAGACCGTCATTACCACGGCAGCAACCCCAGAGGATTCAGCGACAGGAACACGGGAAGGAGAAACATTACACCGGCGCGAGCGGGATCTATGGCCACGACCCCCTGCCCCAACCACCAGCACCACCTCCCCTCCCTAGAGCAGTCGGGAGACCACCCAGGTCACCGGAGTCCAGAGCATTGGACGTCGGCTAGAGGGCCGCCGGGAGGAAATCCCCTAGAGTACGCCGAGCCGGAGAGTTAGGCGAAGGATTAGCCGATAACATGGCTAATTAATGATGCCACGTAGGCACGAACATCCCACGAGAGGTCGACACGTACACCGCACGTCCCGCCACAGGAAAATTCAAACCGCACGTCCCGACATGTGCCCCACACGTCCAAGAAACGCAGAAGCACCCGCAGAGGACCAGAAGTCTAGAGAGAGGTCAGAGCATCTCTCTCTAGAAAATCCACCCAGGTCACCCCAGAATATGGTTTTGGGATTAAATTCCCAAGTGATTGTTTAATAAAAGAAAGTGATTTTCAAAAAGAAGAAAACCAAGTTTTTGCAAAATGATAAGAAACGAGTTTCTTTTGGTTTTGCCAAGTTTTGTTTGTGGTTGTATGTTTTTGGGCGCGTACTGGGTGACTTAGATGTCACTCACGCATTCTATTTGGTTTTCAGGTGTAGACCACGTGCAGCCGAGTTCCGGTGCAGGAGTTGGAGCTTCTAGCCACACATTGTGTTCCTGAAGGTGAGCCTTAGTTACAGTTATATTTGTTTCTGTAATTAGTGTAATTATGCTTGGGATACTGTGATTTGGTAGCGTGTCTGGGATCGGGGCATTACAGAAATTTAGTGTACATCTTCTCTCCAAGCGAACAAAGTCTTCCTTGCCCTACCTAGATTTTTGCATGCGTGAAATCCAGTGTGCAACTTCACTTTGAGCGGACGAAATCTTCCTTGGCTTTCCTAGATATTCTCATGCACGAAATCCAGTGTGCAACTTCGCTCCAGGTGGATGAAGTCTTCCTTGCCTTTCTTGGATTTTCGTATGTGTGAAATGCAATACGTGACTTTATTCTGAGTGGACGAAGTCTTCCTTGCCTTTCCTGATTTTCACGTGTGCGAAATCTAGTGCGCTGTTTCACTCTAGGCAGATGAAGTCTTCCTTGCCTTTCTTGGATTTTCCCCTACATATAATCTAGTGCGCGACTTCACTCTGGGGGGGAGGGGTGCGAAGTCTTCCTTACCTTTCCTAGATTTTTGTGTGTGCAAAATCTAGTGCACGACTTCGCTCCAGGAGGTCGAAGTCTTCCATGCCTTTCCTAGATTTTTGCGTGTGCGTAATCCAATGCACGACTTTGCTTTCGACTAACGAAGTCTTCCTTGCCTTTCCTAGATTTTCACGTGTACAAATTGTAGTGTGCAACTTTTCTTTGAATAGACGAAATCTTCCTTTCCTTTCTTGGATTTTTGTGTGTGCGAAATCTAGTGTACGAATTCACACCAAGCAGACAAAGTCTTCCTTACCTTTCCTAGATTTTTTTCGTGTGTGAAGTCCAGTGCATGGCTTCGCTCCCAATGGACAAAGTCTTCCTTGCCTTTTTTGAATTTTCACATGTGCGAAATCCACTACTTGACTTTGCTCCATGTAGATGAAGTCTTCCTTGCCTTTCCTAGATTTTTGCCAGTGTGAAATCCAGTACATGACTTCACTCCTAGTAGATGAAGTCTTCCATGCCTTTCCTTGATTATTACATGTGCGAAATGCAGTGCATAACATCACTCCAGGTGGACAAAGTCTTCCTTGCCATTCTAGGATTTTCATGTGTGTAAAATTCAGTGCAGGACTTCTTTTTTTTGCCACGAGAAGGAGGGAGACCCTCAAAATGTATAAAAGGAAAAATAATGTACAAGAGCTAGAGGGTGGGTGGGGAAGAGAACCGGCCCAAGCAAAGGCTCAAGGGCTCACAGCCCAACCCAACAACAAAAAAATCATGGGCCAACAGCAGCCCAAAACAAAAAGGGCCAGCAGCAGCCCAAACCAAGGAAGGGCAAAAGCCTCCTTAAAAAGAAAAACAGAACCGCGAGAGAAAAGACCCCACCAGCCAAGCAAAAACGTAGGGAGCAGAGAGAGTCCCAGGAGAAACAGTGCCATGCATCACTGCAGATGGGTAGGGAGCTAATCCAGTGCAGGACTTCACTTCGGGCAAATGATGTCTTTCTTACCTTTCTGTAGACATCGCAATTTTGATGCTACTTGTTAGCAAACTTTTTTAGAAGGACTTGCTTTGGACGTGGTAGATGTACACACATTTTCCAACACCCAAAACCATGAGCTAATATCCAAACACAAGCCCATTTGATGGTCCATCCAATCAAACACAAATTCAACTAACTGCCTGGCACACAATTGTGGCACCACGACCCTGTGTCAGTAAAACTCAAAACAATGTCTATTGGTTACAAACATTGTTTTGGCAGGGCCTTTTGATTTTCAAATTTGGCTGGCGATGTGCACGTGGCCGTTGTTGGCTCGCTTTGGCTCGGTTGTTTGGGATTATGAGGATGGATTAGCGTGTGTCCTCCTGTTAATGAGCCATGTCATCTAATCCTTCTTCTAATTCGCCGACGGTGCGCACCTTGGGTGACTTCCTGCCTGCGTCCCTCCGTGCGACAGCCGATGAGGTTCTAGATACTAGCGGGGAAAGCCAGGGCGACATCTGACTGGGGGTCGTGGAGGCATGGCTGGCCGCAGTAGGGGCGGGTGTGGTTTTGGAGCTCAGCCCTTGCGTCATCGCCCGTTCTCCAGACGTCGAGAGAGAGCTCCGTCCCGACCCAAACTCAGGGAACCCTCAGGGATCACAGTCTTAGACATGACTACTTCCTGGGTGGAGAGATGCTTAGGACCTAAAAAGGATAATCACCGACCGCTTAGCCTTTTTGCCCCTGAAATCAAGAATGGAGTTAGGGAGGCGGTTTGCGCCCCCCACCCCCCCTCCCCCGGGGGAAGTTGCAAAGGCTGCGTCGAACTAGGACAGGGTACTCATGGGATACTTCATCGGGCTTAAGCCGTTCGTCCCTGCACTAGTAAAGCTTTTTAAGCGAGTGTGGGGGATAACTGGGGACTTGCAGATCCTCTCCAGAGGAAATGGATTCCTGCTCTTCAAGTTCTCCTCCAATCGGGATTTGGAACAAGCGTTGGAAGGGGGGCCGTGGTTCGTCAGAGAGAAACCCCTGGTACTGAGACAATGGACTGTGGATTCTAGATTCGAGAAGGAGAAACTATCCAGTCTGCCGATCTGGGTGACTTTCCCTAAGTTTTTTTTTTTTGCCTAGAGTAAGGAGGGAGACCCTTAAAATATATAAAAGGAAAAATATGTACAAGAAGAGGTGGGCTCCAAGAAACCCAATCCCACGCCAAAGCAATACAAAGGCCCAAGGCCCCCCATGGGCTAAGCATAAAAACAGAACAAGCAAAAAGATTCAAACCAACACAGCAATAGCAAGTGTAACACAGGGCAAGCCCAAACAAAAAACCCAGTCGATGCACGAGTAACAAAAACCCCTCCCGGGACAGGTCTGACAGGGCTGATCGCAAGCACCAAACCCAGGTGGAACAGTGCCATGCAAGCCCCAGATAGTTAACTGTCAGCCCACCCCTACGTCAAACCGATCTACTGCAAGTCCTTGGATCAACTCCGACATCCAACCGTACTTGGTCCGGCGACACCCAGACCCTGGTGGCTGCAAGAGTAACCTCATAAGTTGATCGGCCCCTATAGTCCACCTCAAAAAGACGTTTATTTCTCTCCTGCCAGAGATGATAGATGATGCCTGTGATCTTCCAGGCAGTCCCTTCTCGAATCCGGCGACCCAACGTAAGGGACCAAGAGGTGATGGCTGCCCCCTAGGGATTCTTCAGACGACAGGAGGCCAACAAGATCCCAAACGTGAGCGGAGAAGGTACATGACCATAAGATGTGGTCCAGAGACTCCTAGCAGATGTGCAAAGGACGCATCGGGAAACAATAGGGATGCCACGGCGTTTCAGGACATCGTGAGTGGGCAGGGCGTGCTGGATCGCTCGCCAAGCACAGAATGCTTCCCGCGGGATAGTACCCTTGCTCCAGATCAACGCAACGCAAGGGGACCTCTCCTTTCACGGGCGGATAGCTTCCCATGCAGACTTGAACATGAAATTCTCCCCTGTGGGCTTCCAAATTATAGCATCTCGACCCGAGCCAATCAGAGTCATGAGGATTTCTGCTCAGTGCTCGTGCATGTCCAAAGTGGTGGGTCGCGAGAGACACCAGTGTCCATTAGAGAGAAAGCGGCTAACGAGGCAAGTATCTGCGCAGTTGAGTTCACTCTAAAGGCGAAGCGCCGTAAAAGGTGGGATGGCCCTTGGGTTTCCCGCGATCCACAGATCCAAGAAGAAGAAAGTATTCCTCCCATCGCCGATGCTGTAGTGGAGTAGTGGCAGAGCCACATCCTTAAGCCGAAGAATTCCCCTCCAGGCCCAAGAGGCGACTTTCGGCGGCCTAGATCACTAGATTGAGCGTCCCTTGAGATATTTTTTCCACATCCATTTCACCCAAAGCACTTCCAGATTGGTTTCCACTTCCCAGAGCAGTTTGAGAATGCCTGCCTGGTTGCAAATGGACAACTGACGAATGCCAAGACCTCCTTCTGCCTACGGGATGCAAACCTCCTTCCAGGAGACAAAAATGCATTTGGAAGTGTCGTGGCCGAACCACAAGAATCGCATCAATTTCCGGTCGAGCTCACAGTGGACGCTAACCGGTAGGACAAACACCGAGGTCCAGAAGGTATGTAAGGAGGAGAGGATGGAGTGGATGAGAACCAACCTAGCCGCATAAGAGAGCAACCTGGCTTTCTAGGTTTGCAGGTGCCGATCCACAACCCTCAGGAGAGGAGCACAGTCAGCTGCAGAGAGATGTTTGGTAGTTAGAGGGAGCCCCAGATACCACATAAGGAGAGCCCCCTCCTGAATGCTCAGGTGTGAGGAAATCCAGCGACGGTGCGGAAGACCATGAGGTCATTGGCGAAGATAATATGGGAGACGGTGAGCTCACCCAACTCAATGGGGACCAGATCCCCCTTAGTCACAGCATGCTTAAGGAGATCAGTCAGTATCTGCATAGCCACCACAAACAAATACGGCGATAAGGGATCCCCTTGACGGAGGCCATTAGCAGAAGGAAGCCACTCAAATCGCACCCTGTTGGTGACCATGGAGAACTTGTAGCTCATGCATTCTCTTATCCACCCAATCCATTTATCAGAAAACCCCAGCTGATGGAGTGCAACACAGATGAATGGCCTTTGAACCATGTCGAAAGCCTTGCGGAGATCCAATTTAATGCACATATAACCCTTCCGACACGTCACAATCATGCTGTGACAGAGCTCGTGTGCCAGGAGGATGGAGTCATTAATCTTCCGTCCACGTATGAAAGCCGCTTGGTTGAGGGCTATGAGGTTGGGAAGCACCGTTTTCAGCCTGGTCGAAGCATCTTGGATATGATCTTATACAGAACATTGCACAAGGCAATTGGCTTGTAGTCATCCACCTTGTCCGGCACCTCTGTTTTAGGGATAAGGCAGAGCACCGTGTGGTTCACTCGCTTCAGAAGCTTGCTGAACCGCAAGAAATTATTAACGACTTCCAGGAGATCCTCAGCTATGATAGGCCCACGTAGAACGGTAGAAGAGCCCGTTGAAACCATCCTCCCCCAGGGCTCGATTGTGTCTAAGATGCCTGATAAACAAAGCCGATTTCTAGAGTGAGAAGCTCTGCCTTCTCTCTAGATTTCGGTGCCTTTTCTCCTGCTCAAGTCTGTTTTTGAATTTTCAAGTTTAGGCCTTTGGCGGGACCAGATTGTTTGCTTTGTGGGCTAATGGTACTGGATTTGGGGCACGTGGCAGCCTTATAACTGGCCATGTCGTCTAATCCTCCCAATGGTTATGCTAATGACTCATCTCCCTCCTCTGCTCGTCCCCCAACGCTTACGTTGGGTGACTTCCTTCCGGCAGCGCTCGGTGGCACCCCCGAGGCTGGTTCTGGGAAGGATCTTCCTGCCCTTGCTCCGGTGGGAGGGAGGAGGGATGCTACTCGCCGCGGCCGTGGTGGACGTCGCAGAGTCCGTTCTCGATCTCGGCTCAGGGGTCGCTCCCTGCCTAAGGCACCTCCTTCCACCGGTGTGGTGGCAAGGCAGCCTACCTCTTGGGCGGAACGGTGTGCTGGTAACAGGGAGGCTAACAGCAGGTCCCTGAGCTTCTACGCCCCTATCTCTAAGAACAGGGTTAATGTCGCTGTTTGCCCCCCAGCGGAGGTCGAGGTAGCAGTGGCCAACTGGAACAGAGTGCTAATGGGGTACTTCATCGGATTCAAGCCGTTTGTCCCTGCTCTGGCCAAGCATTTCAAGAGGGTGTGGGCCTTGACTGGTGATCTACATGTCCTCTCCAGGGGTAATGGCTTCCTGCTTTTCAAGTTCTCTGATGATCGAGACCTGAATCACGCGCTCGAAGGCGGGCCTTGGTTTATTCGTGGAAAGCCTCTCGTGCTACGGCAATGGACTACCGACTCTCGCTTTGAGAAGGAAAAGCTCACCAGTCTACCTCTGTGGGTGAAGTTCCCCAAGTTACCGCTCCGCTTTTGGTCCACTGCCCTGATCAGTCGTGCGGCTAGCACTTTGGGTATACCTCTTTACATGGACGAGGCCACAACCTCTGGTTCCAGAGTTGATTATGCCCGTGTATGTATTGAGATCGATGTTGATTTCAGCTTTCCTACGCACACGCTGATGGAAGTTAACGACACACTTGAGGAAATTGTGGTGGTCTACGACTAGGTTCCTAAGCCCTGTGTCGAATGCCATTCGTTTGGGCATGAGCAGAAGACCTGCAAGCCAGTTATTCCGACTCCTGGTATGGAGAAGACTCCAGACGCGTCTGTGAGTTGTTCTATGACGGAGAAGGCTGGAACGGCTCCTGGAAGCACGTCTCCTCCCCCTCCTCCTGTCACGGCACCTCACAGCCCTGCTCCCATTGCCTCGCCGACGCCTGAACCCGCTCCTCCGCTTCTGGATTGTGATTCAGTGCATCAGATCTCGGCATAACATTCCCCTCCTGATGTTAACGCTGTGGTCTTACCCGTGGCTCTCCTTCCAGGGAACCCGGCAGACGTTATCGGGCTACCCCGCATGTTAAGAAGTCGTTAACTGTTGTGAGGGGAAGCTGCTCCAATGCCTTTGAAGTTCTGGACGACCCAGATATTGATGTGGAGGCTTTGATTCTCAAGGCACAACAGTCTCGGAAGACTGTCCATCCGAGACTCCTTGGCACGGCTAGTCGGGAGCTGCCGTCAGATAGAACGCACTCGTCGGAGTGTGCACCGGATTAGTTATGTCTATCCTCTACTGGAACGTCCGGGGCTTGAATGATGGCGGTAAGCTCCAGGCAGTCAGGGACTTCTCCCACCTCCACCGTTATGATCTAATCTGTCTTCTAGAGCACAAGCTGAAGTAGGGAATTATCGGTCTCTGTCAGAGACACTGGAACTCCTTCGGTGTCTTGGATAACACTTTGCAGGATCAGGCTGGCTGCATTCTGATCCTCTGGAACAAGGAGACTGTTAAGCTCTCGGTTTTGGCTCAATCTGACCAGCACCTTCACCTGGAGATTTCCATTTCTCCCCTGCCTTGCTTCATCCTTTCTGTCATTTACACAGCTAATGATCTGGCTTCGCGGAGGCTTCTTTGGGATACTTTGCTCTCCTCTTGTCCCTCCTTACCTTGGCTTCTGACGGGGGACTTTAACTGTATTCGGCATGACCGCGAGAAGCTCGAGGGTGGTCGCTGCTGTCGGGCTACTATGGCTGACATTAATGGCTTCATTGCTGATGCGGCCCTCTCTGAGATGCCCACTTCGGGGGAGGCCTTCACGTGGAGTAATTTGCAGGCTGCTAACCCCATCTCTTGTCGGCTGGACTGTTCATTGATTTCCATTGAGTTCTTCGACGCGTTTGCTACCTGCAACACCTTCGCTGGCCTGAGGCATTTGAGTGATCACTTGCCGCTGGTCTTATCTCTTAAGCAGGGGACCGAGAGGCCTTGCTCTTTGTTTAAGTTCTTCAATCACTGGACCTCCCATCCGGACTTCATCGCGGTTGTTGCTGACTCTTGGCGACTCCACTGTTATGGGAACCCCACCTCTAGATTCGTTACGAAGCTGGTACTCCTCAGGAGTCGCCTCCAGAACTGGGCTAGCCGGACCTTCCACCGGATTCCTGAAAGGATTGCCAACTGCGAGGCTGCCCTTCGGGCCGTCCAGGAGAGGCTGGGGTCTGATCCTAGCTCCCCTATCTTCATCCAGGTTGAGGCTAACTACCGCGAGCAGCTTCGCTCTCTTTACTAGAGGGAAGAGATGTAGGCCTGGCAGCAATCCAGGGTTCGCTGGCTCCGGGAGGGTGATGCCAATACTGCCTTTTTCCATGCCTCCACCAAGGCCCGTCGGGCGTGCAACTGCATCAGGAGCATTTCTTTGGATAGGATTGTGGTTACGGACGCCTCCTCCATTGCTCAGATGTTCGCCACACGTTTCTGCAACATCCTAAGCACCCCGCTTGAGCGTCGTCCCTTTCCCCACTCCCTTCGCTGCAGGCGTATACCGGTCGAGGCTTGTCCCTTACTCTGCTCCCCTGCGCTGGCTTGCGAGATCATGGATTCAATCTGCCAGCTTAACCCGAATCGGGCCCCTGGTGAGGACGGGTTTAACGGGCATTTCTTCAGTCATGCCTGGCCGTTCATCTCTGGTGACCTTCTGGATGCGATCAACCACTTCTTCAGCTCGGGCTCGTTACTGAAGTCTCTGAACCGCACCGTTCTCTGTGTCATCCCCAAGGTGGCCATCCCGAATACTCTCGATGACTTTAGGCCCATTTCTCTCTGCAATGTGCTCTACAAGCTTATTTCCAAGACTCTGGCCAACAGACTGAAGATGCTGCTGCCTAGTCTCATCGATTCCAACCAGGTTGCATTCGTTCGGGGAAGGAGGATCAGCGATGCCATTCTCCTGGCTCATGAGCTTTGTCATACTTTGCACTCGTCTCGCAGGAAGGGCTGCATGTGCATCAAGATCGACTTGAGGAAAGCCTTCGACATGATCCAGAGGCCTTTTATTGCCGATACCTTGAAGCACTTTGGCTTCCCTGATTGCTGGATCGGTTGGGTCGAGGAATGTATGCGTTACACCTTCTCCATCTCCATTACACCTTCTCCATCGACTCTTGCAATGGCTTACGCCAAGGAGACCCCCTGTCGCTGTATCTCTTTGTTCTGGCCATGCAGATACTTTCAGATCTCTTCAAATGTGCTTCCGATGGTGGGGAGCTCGAGCCGATGTGGCTGGGTGATCTTGCTATCTCCCATGTCATCTTTGTTGACGACTTGCTGGTGTTCCTGCGTGCCGACAAGCAGAATGCCAGATGCTTGAAGAAGACCCTGGATCACTTCTCCTCTATCTCGGGCCTGGAACTCAACTGCCAGAAAAGCTTTGTCTTCTTCAGCGGGCCTGTTCCGCACCGCCACTGGATCTCCCGTCACCTTGGCATCGCTGAAGGTTCCTTCTCGGTGCGGTACCTCGGGCTTCCCCTGTCTGCCAAATGCCTTTCTGCTGCGGACTGCGCCCCGTTTTTGCGTGCTGTGGATGGCCGTCTACAGTCTTGGAAAGCCAAGATGCTATCCTATGCGGGGAGATTGGTGCTTATTTGTGCTGTACTCTCCTCCCTGCACACCTACTGGACTTCGACTTTCTCTCTGCCGGCAAGCATTCACCGGGAAATTGACAGGAAGCTTATGCGCTTCCTCTGGTTTGGACAGGACACCCACGGATGCTCCCTCCTTGCTTGGTCGGAAGTCTGCCTTCCGAAGAAGGAAGGAGGCTTGGGGATTCGGCGAACTGCGGACTGCAACCTTGCTGGCATGCTCAAGCTCTTCTGGGAGGTTGAAACCAGGCTTGACGCCCTTTGGGTCAAGTGGATGCGACGTAAATACCTGCGGTCTCAATCCATCTGGAGTGCGAGGTCCCCGAGCTGTGCTCCTTGGGCATGGAGAAGTATTTTCAAGTCTCGGGACATTGCTAGACCCCTGCTTAGCTTCCACATCGGGAATGGCCAGAGTACTTTCTTCTTCCTTGACCCCTGGATCGGCGGGTCTCTCTACATCCACTCGGAGGCTGCTGCGCGCCTGAGGCGGGAGTTGGGTTGTGGCCTTTCTTGCCCGGTTAGCTACTTCATTGGGGACGGCACCTGGCTGCTTCCTTCCCCAACCACGCTGGATATGCACGAACTGTGGCCTTCGATCCTCAATACCCCCATCAGGGGTGGCTGTGATTCGCTCCGCTGGGCGCCTACTGGGGATGGTTTCACCTTCTCTTCCGCTTGGGATGCCATCAGAAAGAGGCCTGCTTCTTGCTGGTGGGCGGGGCTTCTCTGGTGCTCTAGTGGCATCCCGCGGCATGTTTTCTGTGCTTGGAGAATCCTCCGTCGTGCTCTACCTACCCATGATGTTCTGAAACGTAGAGGCATTGTCGTGGTCTCGCGTTGTATCCTGTGTGGCCATGCCGAGGAGAGTCTTAACCACTTATTCTGGGTTTGTCACTTCGCGACTCTCATCTGGATGTTGGCTGGCCTTCGCCCTTATTCGCTGGTCTCGACACTGCAGGACGCCCTTCGCCTCTGGTTGAAGTCGCCGATGGGGATGGCCCGGTCGGCTCTTGCTAAGCTTGTCACGAGCCTTCTCTCCGGGATCTGGATGGAGAGGAACAAGCAAACGCATGAGGCCAATTACAGGCCTCGTTCTGCTGCTGATGTGTTTCACTTTACTACGCGCCAGTAATGCGGTGCGGAGCTAACCTTCATGGCACTGTTACTTCGTCGTCGTTGGCTTGGGCTTGCCTGCAGTGCTCTGCTGTTTGGCACTAGGCTTTCTTTTTGTTTTTTGTCCTGTGAATGTGGCTGGGCCCAATCTGTGGGCTTTTGGTTATGGGCTGCTGTGGCCCTTCCGTTCGGGGGTTGGGTTATGAACCCTTGAGCTTTCGCTCGAGTTGGTTCTCTTCCCCACCACTCCGCCTTTGTACATACCGATTTTCCTTTTTATTTATTTGAGGGTCTCCCTCCTTCTTGTGGCAAAAAAGATGCCTGATAACCTCCCTGATCTCCTCCCTTGTTGCCAACAAGCAGAGAAAACTGTTGTCGCTGCTGGGGAGGATCCTTCTAGGAAGGTCAGAGGGGATGGGATGAATGGCAAAGTGAGAATTAAGCACAGAGGAGAACCTCTGTACAAAGAGGAGACGAATCGTCAAGCTATCCTCCACAGTATCCCCGTCGACATTGATGCTCCTGATAAGGTTGCATGACCGCCGGGCCTTGGCAGAAGCATGGAAGAACGCGGTGTTCGCATCACCCTCGTGAAGCCACCTAACCCGGGAATGCTGCCAAGCCACCATCTGCTCATGCCAATAGAGGTCTTTCAGTTGTTCCTGGAAGTTGGTCTCTACTTGGAGGAAGACCGTCGAGCTGGGATCCAACCTGAGTTGCTCCTGTAAGGATTTCAGAGTAGCCTCACAAGAGATGATCCTGTCTGGTATCTGCCTGAAGGTGCGGTGCGCCCAGATCCGGAGGTGCCTGCGGAGCCGCTCTAGTTTTTTGGTGAAACGAAAGGTGGGATTCCCACTACTGCTGTCTTTCCAGGACGCAGCCACTATCGCTAGAAAATCTGGGTGGTACGCACGTGGCTAATCAGGATTATGGCACGGGTTTAGCGCACGTGGCGGTTGGGTGCTCAACTATTTTCTCAAAACCTCATAAAACAGGCCCACACTGACCAAAACCACAATTGGGGCTCTATTAGCCTAAAACCACAAGCAAAGGCTCCCAATGGCCAAAACCACACACAGTGAGTCAGGAAGCCTAGTGCTAGGCAACCTAACTCTGGCCACACGTAGTCCACCGAGGAGCGACCATAGTGTTTTGCACTGCCACGGTGTGCCACCTTGTGTAGGAGTTAACCACCGTCCCGCGATTCTCCCACCTGGAGAACCCTCACAAAGCCAACCCCTCCTTAGGAAGGCTGTCTTGTCTCTCAAGACGCTACCAGCTACGGGGCACGTGTCCCACCCGCACTAGCCACCACAGGGTCCGCCTCTTCATGGCGTCCTCCACACACAGTGCATAGGACGGAGTGTCATACCTCCACACCCGACGACACCTGAACCTCAGTGCTCACAGCTACAGCAGGAGTATCATACCTTCCCGTCATGCCACAAGACACCTCAACTCGTGGACCACAACCCTAGCCTTAAGACCATAGTCACGGAGTCTCATACCTTCAAGACCCGATGCCCCTCAGCCTCGGGTATCTCGACCCCTGACCTCAACTAGGGAGTCGCACTCGACCACCCGAGAATGTCGTCACATTCCTTGGTCGCGACGACACGATCCCAGACTATCTCGACCCACACACAGAAAACCAGGAAAACATTTTCCAAAATAGGCCATCTATTTCTTTGAAATCCATTTCCAAAACCATTTCCATATCTTTGAAAATTCTTCCAAAACCTCGGCAAAGCAGCGCATCAGGTGTCCCAGGGGACCACCTCTAACAACCCACAATTCCCCTCAATGGGGCAAAACATAGCAATCCAAAAAGTCCTTGGAAAACACATTTTTATAAACATATTTAGGCCCAGAATCGGCATGCCAGAAAACAGATCCGGTATGCCGAAAATCCCTAGTTCGGTAGACCGATTTGGATCGATCGATCGAATCAGGTCAACGGTCAACACTCAGGCCAAATTTGGTATACCAAAACTAGTTCGGTCGACCAAAATCTCCTGATTTGGGCAACCATCCAAAATTGAACGATCGATTTTTGACCAAAGGACCTAAACTAACAGAAAAACGATATACCGAAATAGTTCGGTATGCCGATTTCTACGAAAAACAGAAAATGGCCCAAACCCTATAGTCCAAAATCACCCCAACTGAGACCTCCGATCAGACCCCCTAAATAAGCACCAAAAATCTTGCATAAAACATAAGATGTAGACCCTCGAGTCTACTCCAAATCCCAACAAACAAAACTAAAATTCATTCACCATGTATCAAGATATAAAATCACAAATGCAGAAGGGTCGAAACGACCCAAAACACACCAACTGCCATAAATACCCATAAATTCACCATATATTCTCATAAAATCACAATAAATTCTAGGAATGTAAATTTACCTAGATTTCATGCAATACTATTAATTTCTTCCATTTTCATGCTCTCTAATACATGAGGTGAAGATGCGTACTTGAAAATGGCCTTCGGCGATCTCTGATCAACTCCGATGAATCTCGGACACCCCGCACGTCCTCCGACACTCCACAATCCCAAGGACGTCACTCTGAAGCCTCCCACACCGCCATGAACTACCGCGAGCCCCCGCCTCCAACTCTCTGGCCCTCTCTCTGATCACCTAGTACCTGCGAACGGAAAGAGGAGTGAAGAGGAAGAAGGAGAAAATGGAGGAGTGGAGGGGGAAAGGAGGAAAAGGAAAGGAAGGGAGGAGGGCTCAGCTGGGGTTCCGGTGGTCAGGGAAGGCTCACCCCAAGCATGTGTTATATACGTAGGGGAAGAGGTCGCCGTGCACCTGCCCACCAACCTCCGGCATGCGCATACCAGCCGGCCTCTAGCCACCCTCCAGCCTCGCTGCATATAGCCCAACAGTCAGCTCCAAGGCACGAGCCAACGGCTCCCTACACCAACCACCAGCCACAATAATTAGCCCACGAGCGCGAACCCCACACCCGGGCCCCACACGCACAATGCTACAATGCACAATGCCAACCACACACAAGGACACGTAAAAAGAAGCTAACCCATGAGACCTAAGTCCAAAAGCACAAAACTACATAACGGGCCTCGGAACAGTAACACCCATCCAGGAATAAAATTCATAAAATGCAAATAATTACAAAATGAATTTTATGAGTGTTACAGTACCTATGCTTGATATCCACACCTGGTACCTATGCAACCTCCATAAAGACCACATGTGTTACATATATGCTTGGAAATAATCAAAATTACAAGTATACCCCTATTTTAACAAACAACTAGGGTGGTAATTTTTGACTTGACCTATAAACACAACACACCAACTCAATATTTAAATGGGTTAGGGTTGGGCTTAACTGAATTCAGGTTAGAAATGTGTCAACTCATTTGACTTGTTTAATAAATTGGTTGATTTTGAGTTTAATAAGTTAACATTTTTACAACCTGTCAACATGTATAAGAAATTAAATATATAATTTTTTGATTTATATTTATTAGAATATGTAGTTGTAATGTTTGATTTGTATTTAATAATTTATGTTATTTATGTACTTGGTTATTAATTTGTATCTTGTGAGTAATTATTTAGGTACTTATTTTATTTCCTTGATAATATTCAAAGTTATAAAAGATTAAACATATTCAATTGGTTAAACAGGTCGTGTTGTCTTGCCTATCTTGTTTAACAGAATAAACAGGTTAAACAAGTCATGTCGGGTCAACCCATTTATAAATGTCTTGAATTTAAGTTGGAATTATCAATCAATTTAATAAACAAATTGAATTCAGGTTGGCTATTATAGACACCCTACTTTGACAACCATTCGCTAGCAAATTTCTCAAAAAGAGTGCACCGATGGCAATGAGGCACTTTCCTACACCAAAGTCCATTTTACACCCCAAAACCCTTTAAACTAGCCCAACACCATTAACCTACCATAAATCAACCATTCAACACCAAGCCCAAACCCATTTGATGGCCTAGTAATCAAGGAGGAAGCCAAGATTCCAGCCAAAGGCTTTAACATGGCCCAGGCATATCTGACCAGCAGATACATGTCGTGTGGATTGAGGACGTGAGTATGTGGCATGACTTGGTGGCACAGTCGCCTAGGTCAATGCTTAATGTGTTGAGGGACTGTCTAGTCTTTCACTTGATGGACCACCAGTTTGCCTTTTCTCATTGGATGGCATGAATCTAGGCATGCTCCTCGAATTCTCTAGACCAACATACCCCTTGTTCTAATCCAAAACCCCCATTAAGCCCCATCCACTTAATCTAATCCCTTATCTTAATCAAACATTTGAAATCAACGACCACAACTTCTTCTTCCTTCTATAAATCAGACCTCCCACGTCCAAAGTCCTCCTTTTGGATCCCTAGACACCTAGCCACCATTACTAGTCGTCCTTGAGCACGCCCATCTCAATTCCAACCAACCATAGCCATCTTCGGCCACCCTAAACCTACCATCTCTGGCCAACCAATCTGTGCACTTCTACACAGTCCCTGAGCCATTCCAACAACCACACCACAGTTACTACACGTCCTCCTTAGGCCAGCATTGTCATCACAAGCCCCTGAGTCGAATCATAGTCCCATCCCATGTCGGGTAGCCTCCTCGCTGGCCAATTGCAATCGAGCTCAACCTCCAACTCCTTACAACACTTCTTGTCCCTTCTACATAAGAGCATCCTTTGAACCACACATCCAACACCACACGACCTCCGTCATCCATCCTACGGCCCTAGCAATCAACCTTCTGTTGCTTCCGATGTCGTCGAGCCTCGAGCTAGAGAAGAAATTGCCATGGGTTGCCAGAAGGATAGCCACTCCACAGGTAAGTCTTCCTTCCTGTGATTCATCTCTGGCCGTTTTTATCTATTCCATTGAGTTTCCATTACATGTTCTCCTCGTGAATTTCCTGTATGTGCATAGCCATCCATGCATCTCATTCATCATGTACCCATTGGTTGTCAGTGACGGGTTCCCATATCCCAATCTCAGGCGACGGCCAGTGAGCTTGTGGAGACCCAGCCGGCTGCGACCCTACTCTTCCCCCAACTCCTCCAAGCCTTTCTAGACGTCCGCTTGATGCTCCTTGCCACTTGTATGGTTAGTCGAGCTCACGACCTCTGGTGAGGTACGACAAGGGAGGCAAAAGACCCATATTGCATATCTCTTCATTCCATCAGCACCTGATCCTTCCCTCTCATTCTCTTGGTCCTTTAGAAACATCAGATCGCCTTGCCAAAGCTCATGATCAGAATTCACAAGCATATTCGCTGCTAGAACCCAACTGAGACCAAGGAGGTGGGTAGGATCAACCATGCATTCACACTTGCATGTAAGCATATAGACATCTTCATATACATCTGTACATGCTTCCCAAGCACTGCATCAGTATTTTGAATCGTTGCATTTCAATTTGGAGCAAGGAGAAGCTAGCAGGTCTATTCTGTAAAAACTTTGGCGAGTCCCAATAGAGCGACCAGTCAGTGCACTTAGGCAACATGCATAGTTGGTGCAACTTGCCTGCGCAGGTCGTTCAATTCAGAATAGGCAGCTTGTTGAGTTCCATTACACCTTCTATTTTGGTTTTCCTTTTTGTTACAAGCATGATTCTTCCTATCCTTTACATCTACATATCCTCACCTACATTGCATAGTTTCTCTGTGTTCGCCAACATTCCACATCCATTTATAGGGTGATGATGTTTACTATATTAATTTCTTTTAACTGACGGTCTAGAATTCACACAACGTGACTAGTATTAGTTTGCATCGTTTTCCGCCCCATTTATCGCATTTACATTGCCATAGCATCAAGCATTCATTCATCTTAGACGTAACAAGCATGCATTAGCATTAGTGATACAAGCAAGTGATTAGCCTAAAATGATTGACTCATCGGGCATATAGGGGTACATGATACCTTCTCCATGCATAACAGGAGTCTTTATCCTTTCTTTAACCTACCATGATAATTGTGTCATATCTATTGGGCACGAATCATGCATACATTCATTTGCATCCTTTTTTCGCATTTTTATGCATCTGATTGTTTTCGTCTTTTCGGTTAAAAAAATTAGGTGATGATTCCATTTTGTTTTCTTTTATCCTCTCTTCTTCTTTGATATCTTCGGATTGATTATTATTTCTTGAATTCATCATCTTCGTCGTATTTTATTGATTCTCGTGCGCTCCCTCACATGCATAGTAATAGCGGTAAATGAACTAGGTTGACCCAAACTTAATTCATCAATCTATTTTATCACCACAACAAATAAATGATGAACCATATTCTTGATTCGTTACTCCGTTAGCATACATACTTCTACCATTACCTAAAGCGTATATTTATGTATTTAACAGTTAAGTAATAATAACATGACTATTTTACAAGCCACATAGTATCCAAGACATTATGAAATTGACTGTTTCGGTTGTTTTGAAATTTTTTTTCCTTTTATTTCACAGACTCAAGAAAAAGAAAAAGGTGGGTTCCACTTGCCTTGCAAGTTGCTATTAATGGTCGTTATGAAAATGCATAGTCAAATGTCAACAAGCACAACCTCCGCCTTCCTCCTGACTTTCCAAGAAAAAGAGAGCCACGGAAGGAGAACATCCTCGGAATATAGATTTTGGTGTGGGTGCAGATGAAATTTCTTCCGTAATGCCTGGTCTCTGCAAGTCCAACAAGCTGTTAAACCAGTTCTCCTCTTCTGATTCTCCTCACCCAACTCTAGTATCTCCCATCATCATATCATTCATACATATGATATGTGTTTGTTTTGGAAACCCATGTGCTATTGTAAATAGAATCTCTATCATCAGCTGCTTTTCTCTTCTGGGCACAGCTTGATTACAATCATCGGCCATTCTTCAGGTGAGATAAACGACATCCATCCATCCTGTTGCAGTCCTGTGTTTTGGAAACCCATGTGCTATTGTAAATAGAATCTCTATCATCATATCCTGTTGCAGTCCTGTGTCTCCATCCATCCATTCTTTATCTTTTCAGTTCTTATTGGGTGCTTGCTTGGTTTATACTTTTATTATCGTGTCGTCTATCTGTTTTGGGGCAGTTGACTGACAGTTGAGATCTACAAGCCAAGTTCTTCTTGGGTATTTGATTATTGCCCTCAAGATGGGCAATTCAGAAGAGCGTCTGTCTTGAATTGTGCGGTGATTTTTCTTATCTTTCTAGGGGATTTAATGTCTTGAACTGCAAATTTGAAAGCTCGAGAAATCCTCTTGATTGAATCTTGGAACTGTTACCTAATCTATTGGCTCCATGGGTGGCGATGTGGCGCCCTCCAGATTGCTTTGTTTGATTGCACTGTACATGCTTGTTGGAGTTGCGAGAGCTCAATTCAAACCTCTTTTCATTGATTGTGGCTCGAATTCTACCACGAATGTTGATGGGAGGACTTGGCTTGGAGATTCAGTTTCTGGAAACAATCTGTCTCTAAGTTATTATGGATCAGTCACTAACATCTCCCAAATTGATGGAGAGTCTACGTATGGATCTTTGTACAGAACTGCCCGGATCTTTAACATGACCTCAAACTATACCTTCAGTGTTCCTGCTGGGAGTTACTACATCAGGCTCCATTTCTGCCCATTCTCGTTTGGTGATACCAGTGCCAATCACTCAACATTTGGTGTGACAGCCAACAATCTGAAACTTGTTGATAACTACAACATCTTGGTAGCGATTGCACAGAAGAATTCCTACTATAGCAGTTTGGGAAGCAACTTAACACTTACATCCTTGCTTAAAGAGTACTTTATAAACATTAGTTTGAATAGCTTGTGGCTCGAGTTTAGCCCATCTCCTGGATCATTTGCTTTTGTGAATGCTATTGAAATTGTACCAGTTCTTGATAAGCTGTTCTTTAATAGCGCACATAAGGTTGGAGGCAACAATATGCGCAGTTCTCTGAATTTGGTTAATCAGGGAATGGAGACCATGTACAGGCTAAATGTTGTAGGGCCAAAGATAGAAGCAAACCAAGACCATGATCTCTGGAGAAAGTGGGAACAGGATGGCATGTATATGTTAGTTGAAAATACTGGAAGCCTGACAAATTCTTCAAGCATAACCTATGCAAGCAGGAACCACTCCTCCATTGCACCTCTTACAGTTTATAGTAATGCTAGAGTAACACTTGACAACACTGTTGTGCAGAATACATTCAACATGTCATGGAAGTTCGATGTGGACCCAAACTTTAATTACATAGTTCGGTTGCACTTTTGCGAGCTGTCTTATAATGAGAGAGGGCAGAGGATATTCAGCATTTATATTGATTCCAAGGTAGCAGCTGAAAATTATGACGTGTTTGCACATGCTGGTGGAGAGAACAAGGCTTATCACGAGGACTACATTGAGGCCATCTCCTCACGGGTACATGCTCTACTGCTTCAGCTGGAGTCAGATCCTTCAATCAGTGCTTCTCATACTAATGCACTTTTAAATGGACTGGAGATATTTAAGCTTAGCCAGAATGGAAATCTTGCTTATGATTCGAAGAAGGCCGATACTAGTGGAAAGGGGTCCCAAAGGAATGGTATGAAGAATAAGATTATTTGGGTGGCTATAGGTGCTGGTGTTTTCTTAGTGTTTGTTTTTCTTTTCTTATATTGTATGTACTTCTGGTTTTGCACCAAAAAGAAGAAAATTGAGACCACCAAAGAGATCACTCCTACTTGGCGACCTCTTGTCCTCTATGATGCTAGCGGAAGCACAAGGAATGCTCAGGATAGTAGGCCAACATTCATGGCAAATGGATCCGTGCTGACTAATAGGATTGGGAGAAGATTTACAATTATGGAGATCAGGGCTGCAACAAAAAATTTTGATGAGTCTTTTGTAATAGGAACTGGTGGATTTGGCAAGGTCTACAAAGGTGAAATTGAGGAGGGTAACCTAGTGGCAGTGAAACGGGCACACCCACATTCAGAGCAGGGCCTTAGAGAATTTGAAACAGAGATTGAGATGCTCTCAAAGCTTAGGCACCACCATCTTGTTTCAATGATAGGTTACTGTGATGAAGAAAGAGAGATGATTTTGGTCTACGAGTACATGGCAAATGGGACATTGAGAAACCATCTCTTTGGGAGTGATCTGCCTCCTCTTTCATGGAAACAACGGTTGGATGCATGCGTTGGTGCTGCACGTGGGCTTCACTACCTTCACACAGGAGCCGAAAGAGGTATTATTCACAGGGATGTCAAGACCACCAATATATTGTTGGACGACAACCTTGTAGCAAAAATGGCAGATTTTGGGTTGTCTAAAACAGGTCCAGCACTCGACCATACCCATGTCAGTACTGCAGTGAAAGGAAGTTTTGGATACCTTGATCCTGAGTACTTCCGGCGACAGAAACTAACTAAGAAGTCTGATGTTTATTCCTTTGGAGTGGTGCTGTTTGAAGTTGTCTGTGCTAGGCCTGTAATAAATCCAACATTGCCAAAAGAACAGATTAACCTTGCTGAATGGGCAGTCAAATGGCAGAGACAAGGTTGCCTTGAGGCTATTGTGGACCCACGGCTTGAAAAGAACTACTCATGGGAGTCTCTAATGAAGTTTGGGGAGATTGCTGAGAAATGTCTTGCTGATGATGGGACAAATCGTCCTACGATGGGTGAAGTCTTATGGCACTTGGAGAATGTTGTACAGTTGCATGATGCATATACTAGAGATAAAGATGGGGATTCTCCTCCAAGGGGTGAGCTGAGATCCATGTCAATATCTCCAGGACTTTCTTTAATCAAAGAGGAGGAAGAGGATGCCTGTCCTGAACCAGCAAAATTGGACGAAAGTTCTTTGCTATCAATGGATTCTTTGGGACACTCTTCATTCCATTGAAATCAGAGAATCTGTAGTCATGATGACTCAACTGCGGTCAGTGTAATATACTTAGGTTAATTATTTAACTAAGCACTTGACCATCAATTGCACTTTCTTGTCACAAATAGATTCCATGACACCTTTTTTGTGTAGGTGTAAAATTGTTGTCCTTTGATGAAGTTGCTTCTATGCAGCTATACATGCAACTGTTAGAAACTTTCCAGGAACTCTCTATAATCTAATACAATTCACTTATTCTTGAGTGTCAATACTTAACAGAGCATATGAATCCATTTGGTTGCGTTTCAAGGTCCAATAATCAGTTACTGTAGTAGTATATATAAATCTTCAAGGCAATTACTCAGCAGTCTACATGAACTCTTAATTTAAACAATTGCTTTCCTGATCAGTGCTTTATTCTTGTCATATTTGATAAATTTGGGACCCTTTTTCATGGAAAAGAAGGAAGCTTAAGATACTTCCATCACTTGAACAACCTGATTTGCACGGCCAAGAATGCCCAGATCACTTCAACATTTACTGATATGATGCTGCAACAGTCTATTTTCTTGTCATTTTATTAATTATAGTCATGTTTTTGCTCGGGCACTGATGCATTATGTTATTGCACAATCTCCACTCATGCGGTAATGTATCACTTTTCCTATCAAGGCGTATAATCTTGTAACATTTTTTTTACTGAATGTCCCATACAAACAAAAACAATTTAGTTCTATCCTCTGCAATATAACAAGGTATTAATTACCTTTTCTCTAAAAAAAAGGGATTTGTTTCATGATATCATAGATTAAATCACAATTTGTTTCATTATCATGACCAGGTTTCTTGATCATGGAATCCAATATATGTATCCCTTTTCTGGTATTGCCAGAGAAGAATTTCGCTTCCAGACATGTCAGTGGGAACAGATGTTGCCTTTTATATTTCTTGGTATTTGTTAACCAGGTCTGGTTTGCCTTTTGTAGGTAGTTGTGTAATTGTAAATTGTGGCATGAAAAATTATAAAACATGTTGCCTGAAAATGAAATAAATAAGTAAATCTTGCAGCATCAGAAATTTATCAAAAAAATGCAGTTGAACCTGGAATTGAATTATTAGTGAGAATTTGAACTTGCTGGTCATGTTTACTGCTAAAATATGAGTGACACCTTGTTATTAGTCCTACCATATGCTATTACTGTTGCTGGTGATGAGCAAGTGCAATATCAAGATAATGGACATGGCTATATAAATCAAGGTGTATTTTCTTAATTTTGATATCTCATAGCGATGCATTGATAATAATGCTCAAGTTCTATGTTAGAATAGCTTATTTGAGTAATTAGTAAAATATAACTCTTATAAATTGCCACTTCCCTCTATTAATTGCCGCTTTGGGATCTTCAATTTTCTTGTTTGAGTGTCGTAGTTGAGATTTCACAAATTCTCATGGAATTTGAGGATTCGCTAGAGCCCATGGCCACAAAACATGAAATCTCAAAATTCCTAAGAAACAGGGGTTCCAAATTTCAACCCTCCACCTTTTTATCCTTTGATTTCTTGTAATGCTATCATGATGTCATCTGTACTTGTCTCCCCATTCCAATGTCTCATACATCACTGATGTCAACAGCATGTTCCTTAACATGTTAAAGGTTTCTGACCATTTTGTCTCTGGATGCAGTTGTCAGAGTAGGGCTTTGTCTGATGACTGATGACAATGGGGATGGTAAAAGCATTGCCAGTTGCTGGCAGGAAGATATGTTATTTGAGAAACCTCAAACAATTGATGAGTAATGGCATAATAATTTCGAAAGACAGTTACGAAAAACCATAAAGTTTCCTTCATAGGTATAATAGACATGGTGAATGATATGACGATCAACCATACTCTAACAGAAGTAGGTTTGGCCCGATTCTATTCTTCATTTATCTTTGCTATATCATGTCGTAGATGTCCTGTTTCAACTTGTATTTTTGTTTTTTCTCATATTTTCTTTAATAAATACCTTTGTTTTTTTCGCTATCATAGTTTTGTTACAAATTTCATACATAAATCCTAAATTCAGAAGAATAGCATAATTGACTTCCAATCTTGAATAAATTGGCCTAGCTTTAATCAGAGTATTGACTGAAAATTATAATATAAAATTGGAACATCTGTGATCTTTACTTGCACTTTCATACTATTTGTTTGAAAGGCATATGTTCTAAGCACACCAGTGTGTTTTATGGGTACGGGTTGCTAGTGCATTTTCCAAGTGCGAATTGCTCATGCGTTTGTGTGGGTTAGAGTATGATAAGTTGTGAGTCGTGGCTTAAGGATTAGTTATCTCACTTAGTTTTGGATTGGCAGTTGTGATTTTATTTGAGGATGATCTGAGTAGAAATCTTGATTGTAATTTGCAGTTGATGATGTTGGCCTTTATTAGATTTTATTGATAATTAAAAGAATAGTCTTGAAAGTATTTCATAATAATTAATTGGTTTCTTGCGTAAGTGGATTGCATAAGATTATGTAAGTGTGCATGCTTGGTGTCTTGTGTTGAAGGTGGAGGACGTGAGTGACACTTGCCTTACACTATGTAATTGTTGATGCAAGTGTTGTGTTGTTGTTGCTTGTGAATGTGGTGTTTGTACGGTGTATAGACGCTTGTTCCCTCACGTGACTTATGTTTGTGAACTTATAAATGAGAGGAAGGCTACACCTTTATTACGCTTATAAACACACAAACACACACACCCAGTGGTTAAGAAGAAGAAGAAGAAGAAGGAAATCTGGATGGTGAGTCCAGTGATTGTAGAAGCGGAAGTAGGGAGTAGATTTGCCCTTGTCACGGCCAAGAGAGATGATCAGAGGCGAGTGGTCACTGAGGTGTCTGAGACCCGCAGTGGTGTTGCAAAGCGCGAACTCGTCCAAAAAGCTGGGGGAGATGAGGGCGCGATCAAGCCTGCAGGAGATAGCATTGGAGAGCTGCTGGTTACACCATGTGAAATGTTCCCCGACGGTGGGCATCTCGAACAGAGCCGCCAACATAATGAAAGAGTTAAAATCATCCATAGCAGCCTGGCTGGTCCGACCCCCACCCGATTTCTCGTTGTGGAACCTGATGCAGTTGAAATCGCCAATCACAAGCCAAGGGGTCGAGGGACGGTGGGTGGTAAGGTCCTCCCAGAGAAACCGTCGAGAAACCACATGTACAATTTCTATCTGAAGCTGGGTAGCCTTCGTCGTTGCCTGAAGACCTGGGCAACTCGCACCTTCCAGTGGATTTTTGAGAGGATCAGGAACTACGAGGCTTCCCTTAGATCTCTGCAGTCGAGGGCCAGTCGTTCCCCCAACTCGCCTATTCTTCTTCAGGCTGAAGCCAACTACCGTCACCAACTGAAGGAGCTTTATTGAAGGGAGGAGATGGTGGCCTGGAAGCACTCCCATATCCGCTGGATGAAGGATAGGGACGGCAACACCGCCTTCTTCCACGCCACCATCAAGGGGCGCCGGACGCGTAACGGAATCCTACATATTTCCCATGAGGGAGAGATCGTTGTCGATCAACTGCAGATTGCTTCTCTGTTCGTGGTGAGGTTCCGGTCCTTTCTTAACACCCGACAGACGACTTCCTCACTCTCCCACCTTCCTGTTAGCAACTCCATCTGCTCTGCTGATAACGATTTGCTTTGCTCGATGGCCACTTCGGATGAGCTTTGGGCTGTGGTTACTTCCCTCAACCCGGACAGAGCGCTGGGCGAGGACGGTTTCAACGGTCACTTCTACAGGCTCGCTTGGCCTGTCATCTCGAATGACCTCCTTCTCGCTGTCAACAATTTCCTCCGCTCAGGTAGATTGCTGAAGCGCGTTAACCGTACACTCCTGTGTGTCATCCCCAAGAAGGATGTCCCGGACTCCATGGAGGACTTCAGGCCGATTGCTTTGTGCAATGTCCTTTACAAAATCATCTCCAAAACCCTGGCTCGCCGTCTGCAGCCACTCCTGCCTCGCCTCATCGATGCCAGCCAGGTGGCTTTTGTCCGGGGAAGACGAATCGGCGATGCTATTCTCTTGGCTCATGAGGTTTGCCACATTATCCATACTTCTAAGAGGAAGGGCTACATGTGCATTAAACTTGATCTTCGGAAGGCCTTTGACTTAATGCATCGCCCGTTCATCTGTGATGCTCTCCAGCGTGCTGGCTTCTCCGCCAGATGGTCTGGGTGGATGGCCGAATGTATGCACTACGACTTCGCTACTACTGTTAACGGCGAGCGTTCCGAGTGGTCCTCCTCGTCTACTGGCATCCGGCAAGGGGACCCCCTGTCTCAGTACCTCTTCGTCGTCGGCATGCAAGTATTTACTGACCTCATTAGGTGCGCGGTCGATCGGGGTGAACTTGACCCTATTCTGTTGGGAAGCCACGCCGTCTCCCACCTCATCTTTGCGGATAACCTCATGGTCTTCATCCGCACAGACATGAAGAATGCTATACGTTTGAAGCTTCTGCTGGACGAATTCTCCCTACTCTCTGGGTTGGAATTCAACCGGCGTAAGAGTGTTGTCTTCTTCGGTGGCCCCGTTTCCCATCGTCACCAGATTTCCTCCCATTTGGATTTCCCTGAAGGTGAGCTACCAGTTCGATACCTGGGGCTGTCTCTCTCCCCCAAGCGCCTCACTGCCGCTGACTGTGCCCCCCTCCTTCGCGCGGTGGCCATGCGGCTCGAGTCTTGGCAAGCCAAGCTCTTCTCCTATGCTGGTCGCCTGGTTCTCATCAAATCTGTTCTTTCCATGATGCATCTCTATTGGACTTCAGCTTTTGCCCTGCCTGCTAGTGTTCTTCACAACCTCGACTGGAAGATGATGAGGTTCCTTTGGTTTGGGCAGGATGCTTCTGGTTGCGCCCTCGTCTCGTGGAGGAGCGTCTGCTTTCCGAAATTGGAGGGTGGCCTGGGTCTCCGTAGTGTGCGTGACTGCAACAGGGTTGGTCTCCTTCGGCTATTCTGGGACCTGGTCTCTAATCGGGATGCGCTTTGGGTCAAGTGGATGCGGATCAAATACCTCCGCGGGCGCTCCATCTGGTGCTCGAGGTCGCCTAACTATGCATCGTCGGCTTGGCGCAGCATTCTCAGGCTGTGTGACGCTGCCAGACCTCTGCTCCGCTACAGCATTGGTGATGGTAACTGCACCCATTTCTTCCATGACCCTTGGATTCCTGGGTTCCTTGACGGCATTCCTCCCTCTGTTACTCACCGTCTCTGTATCGACTTGCGTTGTGAGGAGACTTGCCTGGCTTCTCAGTTCATCCGGAATGGGCGTTGGTCTCTTCCCCAACCAACTACCCTGGATATGCATGAGCTCTGGCCTACGATTCATGGGATTTCTATCTCCAGCTGTGCGGATACGGTCACTTGGATTCCCTCGGGGGATTACTTCTCCTACTGCTCTGCGTGGGAGGCTACTCGTCCCCGTGCCCCCTTCGCTATCTGGGCCGCACTGATCTGGCACAAGGGTGTCGTCCCTCGCCACGCTTTATGTGCTTGGCGAGCGCTGCAGCGTGCCCTTCCCACTCATAAGACTCTCCGGTGTCGTGGTATCACTGTTGTGTCCTGCTGCATCCTCTGTAAGCTGGCGGAGGAGGCCCTGGATCATCTCCTTTGGTCCTGTGATTTTTCCTCTCAGATCTGGGTTTTGGCTGGTTTTACGCCTTCGGTGGGCATGGGCGTGGCTGCCCTGCTGAGCCTCTGGACGTAGAGCACTGGTGCCATGCGGCAGGTGCTTTCGAGGCAAATCACTGGGATTATTTACAACCTTTGGCAGGAGCGGAACCGTAGATCATTTGACGACGACTTCTCCCCGCACTCTTTCTTAATGGTCCTTCGTGACGCTGGCAACTGATGTTTCTCGGCGGTCGTTGTGCATGGCACTGTGGCTATTCTACTTTCTTTGCGTGTGCCGGGCTCTTTGTTTCCCCTTTTTGCTGGGTCCAGTTAGTCTGTGCTTTTTTTTTTTGCCACGAGAAAGAGGGAGACCCTCAAATATATAAAGGAGTAAAAATATGTACAAGATCAAGGGGGTGGGGATGGGAACCAGCCCAAGACAAGCCCAGGGGTTCACAAACCAACCCCCCAAAAGCTCGAAAGCCACTACAGCCCAAAAATAAGGACAAAATCAAAAGTGGGGACCAAAAAACAGGCCCGCAGAAAGCAGGCCAGCCCAAAATGGACCAAACATGCCCACAGAATCCAAAAATGGCTACACCCAAAGCACAGACCCAGGAGACCACAAGCGGTACAGGCCTCCCCCGCAACAGTGCCATGCAGACCAGGATCAGAGGCAGTGCATGCCCAGCCGGCGAACGATGCACTCAGCAGAGCGAGCAGTGTAGCCCTCCATGAAAGACCGCCGGTTCCTCTCGTGCCAGATGTCGTAGACCCCCCCTGGTGATCGACAAGGCAAGCTTGGTCCGCGCGGAGGAGCTGCACTGAGCCCAGTGGGAGAAAAACGTGCTCCAGACATCCTCACCAGACGACGCTGCGTCTGTGGGGTTCACCCGAATATCCACCAAAGCCCAGACCAGAGCGGAGAAAGGGCAAAACCAGAGGAGGTGATCGAGGGTCCCCAAAGCCCCGGCACACAGGATGCAGCGGGAGACAATCGTGATACCCCGGTGATTCAAAATATCGTGAGTGGGGAGCGCGCGACGGAGGGCACGCCAAGAGCAGATAGCGCGGTGTGGGGGAACACCCTTGTGCCAGATCAAGGAGGACCAGGGGACCTTCGTGGAGCGCTACCGGATAGCCTCCCACGTCAGACGGTAGGAGAAGCACTTCCCCGGAGAAGACCAAGAAATCCCATCGTCGCCCCCCAAGATTGGGGTACCGAGGATGGCAGGCCAGAGATCATGCATGTCAAGGGTGGTAGGTGGTGGAAGCAGCCAGCGACCGCCATCCACGAAGTGGCTAACAGGACAGGACTCCATGCAATTCAGATCCACCTGAAGCCGACGCGCAACGGTGGGGGGGATGCCGTCAGGAACCCCCGGATTCCAAGGGTCGTGAAAAAAGGAGGTGCGACTGCCATCCCCAATACTGTAAAGCAGGAGCGGCCTAGCAACCTCACCCATACGAAGAATGCTTCTCCAGGCCTAGGACGCGCGGTTGGGCGGGTGGGCACTCCAGATGGAACGGTCCCGGAGATACTTCTGTCGCATCCACATGACCCAGAGGGCATCGCGGCTGGTAACGAGGTCCCAGAAAAGCTTGAGGAGCCCAACCTGGTTACAGATGCTGACGCTGCGGATGCCCGACCCACCCTCCTCCCTGGGATTACAGACATCCTTCCAGGAGACGAAGGGGCACCCCGTGGAGCCATTGCCAAACCAGAAGAAGCGCATCATCTTCAGGTCGAGCTCGTGGATGACACTCGCCGGAAGCGCAAAGGTTGACGTCCAGTAGATGTGGATGGCGGAGAGAAACGAACGAATGAGGACCAGCCTGCCCGCGAAGGAGAGGAGCTTGGCCTTCCAAGTTTCCAGGCACCGATCAACAGCCCACAGCAGGGGAGAACAATCCGCAGCAGTGAGCCGCTTGGGCGACAAGGGAAGCCCCAGGTACGTAACTGGGAACTCGCCCTCAAGGAAGTTCAGGTGCCAAGTGATCCAGAGGCGGTGTTGAACAGGACCACCGAAGAAGATGGCGCACTTGTGGTGACTGAAATGCAGCCCCGACAGCGAGGAGAACTTGTCCAGTAGAGATTTTAGGCCTCTAGCGTTCCTCTTGTCGGCACGGAGGAAGACCATAAGGTCATCGGCGAAGATCAGGTGGGAAAAAGAGAGGTCCCCGACCCGCACAGGCTCAAGCTCCCCAATGGCGGTCGCGCTCTTGAAGAGGTCCGTTAACGTCTGCATGGCCACAACGAAGAGGTAATGGAAGAGGGGGTCCCCTTGACGGACGCCGTTCGCAGAGGGACACCAATCCGAACGCGTCCCATTGATGACGGTGGCGAAGTCATACTTCTTGCGAACCTCCATCCAGCCGATCCATTGCTGATTGAATCCAGCACGGCGAAGAGCGGTGGAGATGAAGGGGCGATGGACCATGTCAAACGCCCGCCGGAGATCAAGCTTGATACACATGTATCCCCTCTGCCGCGAGACGTGCATGCTGTGGTAGATCTCATGGGCCAGCAGAATAGCGTCGCCAATCCGTCTGCCCTTGACGAAGGCGGCCTGGTTAGTGTCGATCAGGCGAGGAAGCCGTGTCTTGAGGCAGTTCGCTAGAAGCTTCGAGAGGATCTTGTAAAGGACGTTGCACAGCGCGATGGGTCTGAAGTCCTCCAGAGTGTCCGGCCTTCTTAGGCACAAGGCATAGCAGCGTGCGGTTAATCCGCTTCGCTAGAGTGGAGGTACGGAGGAAGTGGTTCGCAAACTCCAGCAGGTCGTTAGAGATGATAGGCCAGGTGGCCAAGAAGAAGTGGCCGTTAAGATCGTCCTCCCCCGGGGCCCTATCAGGGTTGATGCTCCGGCAGGCCTCCCACAGGTCAGGCATCGTTACCGGCGAGCAAAGGAAGGAATTGTCCTCTGCCGAAATGGAGTTGCAGGGGAGGTGGAGAGGGAAGGTGTCTCCAGCATGTGGGGTATTGAAGATGTTCCGAAATTTGGAGAAGAACAGGGAGGAGATGACGTGAGGGTCATCCACATCCTCCCCCTCGACGGAAATACGCTGGATGAGGTTGCGGGCGCAGCGCGCTTTGGTTGTGGCATGGAAAAATGCGGTGTTGGCATCCCCATCCTTCAGCCACCTGATTCTGGAGTGTTGCCAAGCGATCATCTCCTCCCTCCAGTAGAGATTGATGAGCTGGCTCCGGTAATTGTTCTCAGCCTGCAGCAGAGCAGAGGATCTAGGATCCCGCACAAGCGCCTCTTGCAGTCCCAGCAGCGAGGCCTCGCAAGTTCTAATCCTGTCCAGGATACGCTGGAAGGTACGTGTCGCCCAAGCGCGGATACGGGAATGCAGGACAGTGAGATTCCGAGAGAGGCAAGAATAGGGGTTCCCCCTGCGGTGAGAGGGCCAGCAAGCCAAAACCATCGGAAGGAAGTCCAGATGTCTGCTCCAGTGATTGTAGAATTTAAACGGGGGCTTCCTCACCCTGGCGGACCGCACTAGGGAAATGAGCAGGGGGGGAGTGATCGCTGAGGAACTTGTGCCCCGCGAACGTGCTGCAGTGAACAAAGACGTCAAGAAAATTGGAGGAGATAAGAGCCCTGTCCAGCCTACAGGAGATATTGTTCAGCGATTGTCTGTTACTCCACGTGAAGAAGTCCCCCCCCCGTCGGCATTTCAAGCAGAGCCATGGAGTCAATGAAACAGTTGAACTCCGCCTGAGCCACCTGGTTGGGTCTGCTACCGCCCCTCTTCTCATGATCAGAGCGAACGCAGTTGAAGTCCCCCATTAACATCCACGGGGGAGAGGGTCGAAGAGAGGCGAGATCCTCCCAGAGACTACGTTTGGAGGAGAGGTCATTGGCGGCATAGACTGCCGACAACAGGATGGTCGGGTGGGCAGGGGATGAAACTTCCATAGTAATGAACTGGTCAGACCGCGCAACCAGAGAGAGGTGAGTGTTGTTCTTGTTCCAAAGGACCAGGATACGACCAGCGTTATCCTACTACAAATTGTCCAAGGCCTCGAAAGAGTTCCAGTGGTGCCGGCAGACCGACGACAAGTTGTCCTTCAGCTTATGCTCCAGAAGACAGATGATGTCAAATCTCCTGCGGCGGGTGAAATCACGGATTGCACAGAGCTTGCCCCCGTCGTTCAAGCCCCTGACATTCCAGCAGAGGACTGACATTAAGACTAGGCAGAGGGTGGTCGCTCCGACGAGCCATCCATGTCCAACGGGAGGTCCCTACTAGAAGGTCCAAGCAGTCGCGGGTGGATAGTTTTCCTAGTGCGTTGGGCCATGAGGACCAGTGCTTCGACATCCACTTCAGGGGAATCCAGCACCCCGAACGCATTGGTGCAGCTGTTTCCAGGCGCCCGCGTCTTAACATGCGGAGTGGTTGGGTATTTCTTCTCCTTCGGAGGAGGGGGGAGTCCACCGGGGTACCAGTTTCTTCACCATCGACCATAGCGTCAAGATCAGACAAGGACCCAGAGCCTCCCGCAATGTCATCCTGGGAATCCGAGCAATCCCGAATGGTTTGTGGCTCGTCGGAGCAACCCAAAGCCTCCGGTAGATGAGTGGGCGGAGATGGGGGAGGGCGTGCTTCTAGGAGCCGCCTCGGCCTTCCCACTGGCACTACCTGACGGCTGCTGCGGGACAGGATCTGGGAAGGGCGCAGGCTCCCTGTTCGTGACCGAAGGTGCAGCAGGAACTGTACGGCTTAGGCGCCCAGTCGTAGGCCACTGTAATTTCCTCCGATTAGCCGTCCACCTCCATGAGGATCATCTTAGGGTAGCAGAAGTGCACCCCCACATCGACGCAGACTCTAGCAAAGTCGACTCGGGAGCCCATGGCGGTTGGTTCATCCATGTATAACGGTGTCCCCAGTGTGCTAGCCGCTCTGCTGATCAGAGTAGGAGACTAGTAGCGAAGAGGCAGCTTCAGAAATTTGACCCAAATGGGCAGGGAGGTGAGTTTCTCCCTCTCGAACTTGGAGTTGATGGTCCATCGACAAAGAACCAGCGACTTTCCCTTCACAAACTAGGGGCCGCCGTCGAGTGCATGCTCAAGATCATCCTCGTCCGAGAACTTGAAGAGGAGGAACCCATTCCCCCTGCGGAGGACCTGGAGGTTGCCCTTCAACGCCCAAATCCGCTTGAAAAGCTTAGGCAGGGCAGGGATGAACGGCCTGAGGCCGATGAAGTATCCCATGAGCACCCGGTTCTAATTAGCGGCGACTTCCTGCACTTCCTCCGGTGGGCAGACAGCGACAGGGACGCCATCCCTGACCAGGGGGGAAAAATGTGAAAGCCCTTGAGGGGGCACACTTGGATCCCGAGCATCGCTCCGCCCAAGTGGCAGCTGGCAAAGAGGAGACGACGCCCGGTGTTGCCTGTCGCCCCATAGGCGGTCTCGTCGGAGGCCGAGATCTAGAGTGGCGACAGAGTCCACCCATAGCACCCCTACCACCTCTACCACGAGGGGGGGCACCCCCTCTCCCCCCCCCGAGTGGGCATGAGAGGGACCATCGGCGTCGAGACGGTCAGCCGGTGTCAAGAGAGACGCCGGGAGAAAATCCCCCAAGGTCCGAGCAGTCGGGCCATTAGCGGCGACCCAGTCCCGATTAGGGGATAACATGTCCAAACCCCAGGCCTAAGCCCAGGACACCATCCCTAATCCGAATAACAATGTTGATTAGTCACAGGACCCACTTGCTTCTCCCGCTCCAGTCCATTTGAAATTCAAGCAATGCGGTGCAGCCCGCCAGCAGAAACAGCCAGTGATTCCTAGAGAGAAGGCAAACCTTCTCACTCTAGAAACAATAGGAGTTCGTTCTGCTTAGTGTTTCTTGCACCAATTTTGCCAGTTAGTCTGTGCTTGGGCCTCTGCTTGCTGCTTTACCTTCAGCCGAGCCTTGTTTTGGGCTCAGGGTATGTTGGGTTGCAAAACCCCTGGATGTTTCCTTTTTTGCTGGGCCCGTTTAGTTCTTTGGTTTGCTGGGCTTGGGCCTCTGCTTGTATTTTTGATTGGTCTTGGGCCTGGCTTTTGTTTTGGGCCCAGGGTCTGTCCTATGGGTTGGTTTGCGAACCCTTGGGCCTTCCGGCCTATTTGGTTCTCTTCCCCACCCCTATGCTCTTGGGCTTCTGGTCTTGTACATAGTTTTTCCTTTATATATATTTTTTTGTCACGAGAAAGGAGGGAGACCCTTAAAATATATAAAAGAAAAAAATGTACAAGAGAAAAAGGGGTGGGGAAGAGAACCAACAAAGTCAAGAGGCCCAAGGGTTCACAACCCAACCCACCAAAGCAGATTTTGGGCCAAAACAAAAGCCCAAGCAAGCCCACTAGAGGACCAGCCCCAAAACAAACCAGCCTCAAAACAAACCAGCCCCAGAAGGCGAAGTACTGAAGGGCAGAACCTAACAGACCAAAACAAGTAGGGCAAGCCAATAGCCCAAGATCAAAAGCCCACCAAGAACAAGCAGCAGCCCGCAGAAAATAGCCAACAGTGACAAGAGATAATGCCAATTGCCACCCACCCCAGGCCAAAGCCACTGAAGTCCGCACAGCAACAGAGAGAGGCCCAAAGACAGGCCCAAATGCTCTAGCATCGAACAAAGGAAGACACAGAAGCCAGCAGTAAAAAGAAACAGGCCCCGCACCACTAAACCGCACCAAACACAGTAGCATGCAAGCCCAACGCCCACGGCAACAGAACCACCGCTGGGTCAAAGGAGGCAGTGGAAAATATCCTCAGGTGATCTCGGGACGAAGTTGATCTCGCCTCTTGTTCCGCTCCGTCCATATCCCGTACAGGATCCCCAAGGACAGACGGGAAAGAACAGGCAGAGGCATCAGAAGCGGACGCCAGAGCCAACCAACAGCAGCATCCCTGATGGTGCGAGTCGTCCCCGGCTGCCCAAGACCAGCAAGGCGCCAGATAACGGTGGAGAAGTGGCACACCCAGAAAAGGTGGTCCAAAGTTTCCTTAGCCAGCCCACAGAGGGAGCACCGGGAGACCACCACAATGCCACGTCGTCGCAAAGCGTCATGAGTCGGGAGCGCATGCCGGAAAACTCTCCAAGCACAGAAGGCAGCCCGCGAAACGCCCCCAGGCTGCCAGACAAGCGCAGCCCAGAAGCAGTGGTCAGCCCTTGCCCTAATGGCATTCCAGGCAAAAGAGAAAGAGAATTGGTCTCCAGTGGGCGTCCAAGAGATTAAGTCGTGACCCCCCGAGACGGGAGTAGACAGGATCAGGGGCCACAACTCATGCATATCCAAAGTGGTGGGAGGCGGGAGGCACCAACGGCCGTTCTCAATCAGAATATTCACAGGGGACTGGAGGCTGCAACCCAGGTCGCAAAGGAGACGACAAGCAGCCAGAGGGTGGATGCACCCGGAGAAGCCAGGAATCCACGGGTCCAGGAAGAGGAAGGTGTTGCCCCCATCTCCGATACTATAGTGCAGTAAGGGCCGCGCCGGTTCCGTCATCTTGAGGATGCCCCGCCAGGCCTAGGAGGCAGAGGACGGAGGTCGTGCCATCCAGATGGAGTGGTTCCTAAGGTATTTGTCACGCATCCACTTGACTGAAAGAGCCTGAAGGTTCGTTTCCACCGCCTAGAAGAGCTTGAGGATGCCAGCCCGGTTGCAGTCGACCATTCGACGGAGCCCCAGACCCCCCCTCACCCTTAGGGAGGCAGACCGCATTCCAGGAGAGGAAAGAGCACTTATCGGCCTCATGCCCGAACCAGAGGAAGCGCATGTGGCGCTTGTCAATCTCGTGGTGGATACTGGCAGGGAGTAGGAAGATCGAGGTCCAGTAGAGATGAAGCGTCGCCAGAACAGAACGAATGAGGACCAAACAGCCCGCGTACGAAAGCAGCTTGGCTTTCCAAGAATGAAGCCGGTTGTCGATAGCCCGCAGAAGAGGAGCGTAGTCCCTGGCCGAGAGACGCTTGGCAGTCAGAGGAAGCCCAAGATAACAGACAGGAAAGGAGCCCTCCGGGATATCCAAGTGGGACAGGATCCACCTACGGTGAGGAACAGGTCCCCCAAAGAAATGAGAGCTCTTCTGGCGGTTCAGATGCATCCCCGACATGGAGGAGAAGGAGTCCGAAATCTCCTTCAGCTTGCGAGCATTCCACTTGTCAGCCCGGAGGAATATCATAAGGTCATCAACGAAGGTGATGTGCGAGACAGATAGCTCCCCCAGACGCATAGGCGAAAGCTCTCCCCGATCAACAAAGAAATTGCAGAGGCCGAAGAAGATTTGCATAGCGACGACGAAGAGGTAAGGGGATAGGGGGTCCCCCTGGCGCAGGCCATTAGAAGAGGCAAACCACTCCGACCTCTCCCGATTAACTGCAACAGAGAAGGAGTAGTTCATGCACTCTTTAATCCAGCTCACCCATTTATCAGGGAAACCCAAGAGCTGCAGAGCATCAGTGATGAACGCCCGCTGAATGGTGTCGAAGGCCTTGCAAAGATCGACCTTGATACACATGTAGCCCACATTCCGCGACGTGTGCAAGCTGTGGCAGAGTTCATGAGCCAGGAGGACAGCATCACTGATCCGACGCCCGCGGATGAAAGCAACCTGGTTGAGGTCAATGAGATCAGGGAGGAGCGTCTTCAAACGGTTAGCCAGAACCTTGGAGATAATTTTGTAATGGGATAGAAGTCATCCACACTGCCAGGCACCGCAACCTTAGGAACGACACAGAGCAAGGTTAAGTTCAACTTCTTCAGTAACTTGGATGAACGAAGAAAGTTATTGGTCGCTTCCAGAAGGTCACTCGCAATGATAGGCCACGCCTGACGGTAGAAGTGGCCATTGAACCCATCATTCCCAGGGGCCCTGCTGGGGTTAAGATGAGAAACAATTCCCTCAAGCTCATGCACAGTAACCAGAGCACAAAGAGTAGGGTAGGCGTGGCAGGGATACGCCTGCAGGGAAGGGACAAAAGAAAGGGGCGCCCGCGTATCATGATGGTTGAGAATAGCACAGAACCACTATGCAAAGGCCAAGGCAATAGAGGGGTTGTCAAGCAGAACAGTCCCATCCACAGAGATGCTCCTGACAGAGTTGCGCGCGCGATGAGCACGAATGGAGGCATGGAAGAAGGCCGTGTTAGCGTCGCCTTCCTGAAGCCAATGCAGTCTGGATTGCTGCCAGGCCTGCGTAGCTTCCCTCCAGTAAAGGTCCTTTAACTGAGCGCGGTAGTTGCATTCCACCTGGAGGAAGATGGAGGAAGAGGGATAGGACCGCAGGCATTCCTGGACAACAGTGAGGGAGGCTTCGCAGGAAGCAATCCGCTCCGGGATGTTACGGAAGGTACACCCAGCCCACACCCTGAGGCACCGCCGGAGGCCGTTCAGCTTCGAAACAAACTGCCAAGTGGGGTTACCAATACCGCGAAGACGCCACCCATGAGCCACCACGGAAAGGAAATCGGTGTGGGAAGTCCAGTGGTTAAAGAAGCGGAAATAGCGCCGCGGTCGACTAGTCTCAGGAATAAGGGAGATGGACAGAGGTGAGTGATCACTAAGCTACCGTAAGCCAATGAGGGTACTGCAGCTGGGAAAAGTGCGTAGGAAGTCCATGGAGATCAGAGACTGATCCAGCCAATAGGAGATTGGGTTGGCCTGCTGCATATTACTCCAAGTGAAGGCTCCCCCAGAAGAAGCCATCTCCGTGAGAGCAGCAGCATTAATGAAGGAGTTGAAGTCGTCCACAGCAGCCAGGCAGCACTGAGAGTCGCCAGACTTCTCCGTGCTGCCCCAGATACAGTTGAAGTCGCCCACCAACAGCCACAGAAGCACGAGTCGTTGGGAAAGAAGGCTAGACCAGAGCGACCGCCGAGAGTGAAGGTCATTGGCAGCATAGACCACAGAGAGGACAAAGTGCAGGATGGAGGGAGAGTAGACGACAATCTGAGTGTGTTTTTTTTTTTTTTGCCACAAGTAAGGAGGGAGACCCTCAATATATAAAAAGGAAAATTATGTACAAAGAACAGGGGTGGGAAAGAAAACCAAACCAAGCCAAAGCTCAAGGGTTCCTGATCCAACCCCAAGAAACGACTGCCAAACAAGGCACGTAAGCAAAACCCAAAATCGTCAACATAGCAGTTAAAAAAAGGCCAACCCAAACAAAATCATCGCCCAAGAGGCCCAAAGCAGGCCCAAGAGTAGAAGGAGGCCCAAAATGCCAGCCCAAACAAAATTATCACCCTAGAGGCCCAACAATCTGAGTGTGTTGGCTCGAGTGAGCCAGAAGAGAAACATGAATCGTGTCCTCAAAGGACCAAGAGACGGCTGGAATTATCCTGAGGGTTCAAGACCTCGAAGTCGTTCCAGTGCTTCCGACAAACCTCCACAGTCCTATGCTTAAGCTTATGCTCCAACAGACATATGATGTCGTAAGGACGATGGCGAGTGAAGCCCCGGATAGCGCGGAGCTTGCCGACGTCGTTCAGTCCCTTGACGTTCCAACAGAGGATAGACATTAGCGAATTCCTAGGGAGCTCTCCAGGGAGCTATCCTTGTCCGACAGCAGTTCCTGGCCAGACGTGCCAAGCAGTCTAGGGTGAACTGTCTTCCTGGATTGGCGGGCTTTGAGAACCAGCTCCTCTACGTCTAACTCCGGAGCGTCCAGTGCCGCGAAGACGTTAGAACAGCTACCCCGAACCGCACCAGCCAATTTCCTGACATGTGGCGTGCCCTTGAACTGGCGTCCATTCCACTGAGACGGAGAGGGCGGAGAACAGACACGAGGTGAAGAGGGAGAGGGAGGCCCCTCGGAGCAGACCGGGTCCACCACCGGGGTGCCAGGCTCAAGCACCAGCCTCAGCAGGCCAGGCTCCACGACCGGAGGGGGCACCAAGGAAGGCACAGCAGGCAGAGCAGAGGTAGGGGAAGGGGGAGGAGACGTGCTTCCAAGAGCCGTTCCAGCCTTCCCAGCCTCTGTACTGACCACAGACAAAGTAGGCAGGCTCGGAGAGGAATCCAACCTATGATCAGAGGGTTGACGCACACAGGCGCCCTGCCCATGCCCAAAGGAGTTACAGTTCTTACAGGGTTTAGGGACCCAGTCATATGCCACAACGATCTCCTCCAGAACCCCCTCGACCTCCATGAATGCGGTTGTCGGAAACGTGAAGTCAGCGTCGATCTCCACACAAACACGTGCGAAGTCCACCCTAGTCCCGGACGTCGTAGCCTCGTCCATGTACAGAGGCGTGCCCAAGGTACTGGCTGCCCTACTGATAAGAGGGGGGGACCAGAAGCGAAGCGGCAACTTAGGGAATTTCACCCATATCGGCAAGGTAGACAGCTTCTCCTTCTCGAAGCAGGAGTCCACCGTCCACCGTCGGAGCACCAGCAGCTTGCCCCTAACAAACCACGGGCCACCCTCCAAGGCGAGTTCCAGGTCGCAGTCATTGGAGAATTTGAATAAGAGGAAGCCATTTCCTCGCAAGAGGATTTGCAGGTCCCCAGAAAGCTTCCAAAAGCACTTGAAGTGCTTGGCAAGGGCAGGAACGAAAGGGTTCAGCCCGATGAAGTACCCCATAAGGAGACACCCTACCTCCCCATCTCCCCTGCAATACCATTTCGGTGGAGGACAATTCATCCCTCTGCTCGCTGTTTGCACTGCCTGACCTGTGGGAGGCCTGCAAGAGCATCAACCTGATAGGGCCCCGGGGGAGGACGGGCTCAACGACCACTTTTTCTTGGCCGCATGGCCTATTATCTCTAGCGACCTGCTGGAGTTCGTGAATCACTTCCTCCGAACCTCCACCCTGGCGAAAAGGATAAACCGCACCATGCTCTGTCTTGTGCCCAAGAAAGCTGTGTCGGACACCCTGGATGACTTCCGCCCCATCGCGCTGTGCAACATCCTTTATAAGATTCTCTCCAAGCTGCTGGCAAACCGTCTCAAGACCCGGCTCCCTATCCTGATCGACACGAACCAGGCTGCCTTTGTCCGGGGCAGACGGATTGGGGATGCGATCCTTCTGGCTCATGAGATCTGCCACAGCTCGCACATCTCGCGGCAGAGGGGATACATGTGTATCAAACTCGATCTCCGGTGGGCGTTTGACATGATCCATTGCCCCTTCATCTCCACTGCGCTCCGTCGTGCTGGCTTCTGTGAGCTTTGGATTGGGTGGATGGAGGCTTGCATGCAGTACGACTTCGCCACAGTCGTCAACGGGGAGAGCTCGGATTGGTGTTCCTCTGCAAATGGCATCCGGCAAGGGGACCCCCTCTTCGCCTACCTTTTTTCCTTGGCCATGCAGACCTTAATGGATCTCTTCAAGAGCGCGACTACTTCTGGGGAGCTTGAGCCTGTGAGGGTGGGGGACCTATCGGTTTCACACTTGATCTTTGCCGATGATCTCATGGTCTTCCTCCGTGCCGACAAAAGGAATGCCAGAGGTCTGAAGACGCTTCTTGACAAATTCTTTGCGCTGTCGGGGTTGCACTTCAGTCACCGAAAGTGTGCCATCTTCTTCGGCGGGCCTATACAACACCACCTTTGGATCACTAGACACCTGAACTTCCCTGAGGGCGCCTACCCGGTTACGTACCTGGGGCTTCCCCTCTCGCCCAAGAGGCTCTCGGCGGCTGATTGCTCTCCCTTGCTACGGGCCGTTGATCGCCGTCTGGAAACTTGGAGGGCCAAGCTCCTATCCTTCGCTGGCAGACTGGTTCTCATCCGGTCGGTTCTCTCTGCCATCCACGTCTACTGGACTTCAACCTTTGCGCTTCCGACGAGTGTCATCCACGAGCTCGACCAGAAGATGATGCGGTTCTTCTGGTACGGCAATGGCTCCACGGGGTGCCCTTTCGTCTCCTGGAAAGGGGTCTGCAAACCCAGGGAGGAGGGTGGACTCGGTGTCCGCAGCGTTTGTAGCTTTAACCAGATCGGCCTCCTCAAGCTTTTCTGGGACCTTGTTACCGGTCGCGATGCCCTCTGGGTCACGTGGATGCGCCGGAAGTATCTCTGGAACCGCTCGATCTGGAGTGCTCGCCTGCCCAATCGTGCGTCCTAGGCTTGGAGAAGTATTCTCCACATGGGTGAGACAGCTAGGCCGCTACTGCATTTCTGTATTGGCGACGGGAACCGTACTTCCTTCTTCCATGACCCTTGGATCTGGGGGGCCCATGACGGCGTCCCTGCCACCGTCGCAAGGCGGCTACAGGTGGATCATAACTGCTCGGACAACTGTCCCGTCAGCCGCTTCGTGGCTGGTGGTCGCTGGTGCCTCCCACCACCCACCACCCTTGACATGCACGAGCTCTGGCTGGCCATCTTCAGCACCCCAATCTTGGGCAGCGACGATGGCATTTCCTGGATCTCCCAGGGAAAGAGTTTCTCCTACCGGATGACGTGGGAGGCTATTCGCCCACACTCCACAAGGGTCCCCTGGTCCTCCTTGATCTGGCACAAGGGTGTCGCCCCCCGTCGCACTATCTCCTGGCGTGCCCTCCGGCGAGCGCTTCCCACCCATGCCAATCTGATGTGCCGGGGTATTGTGTCCCGCTGTATCTTGTGTGCTGAGGCTGTGGAGACCCTCGATCACCTACTCTGGTTCTGCCCCTTCTCCGACCTAGTCTGGAGTTCGGTGGGCATCCAGGTTAGCCTCATGCGTTCCGCTTCGACTGGTGAGGAGGTCTGGAACATGATTCTCTTGTGCTGGGATCAGGGTGACGCTTCCGACCGGACCAAGCTTGCCTTCTCAATCACGGGGGGGATCTATGCCATCTGGAACGAGAGGAATCGACGTTCGTACGAGGAGGGATACTCTGGATGCTCCGCTGTGTGCATCGCCCGTCGCATGGTTTTGCACTGTCCCTGAACTTGTCCCAGTTAGAGGCAAAAAAAAAAAAAAAAAGTACCCCATAAGGACTTTGTCCCAGTTAGAGGCCGCAGTCTCGACCTCCTCTGGGGGCAAACAGCCACACAGAGCCCATTCCTGGTGGTAGGAGGGTAGTAGCACAAAGACCTGCTATTAACAGTTCGAGACCCCGCACAGTGGTCCGCCCAGGAGGACGCCTTGTCCGCGACAAGGATGATAGGTGAAGCACGCGAGGGATGCGGCTGCGAGTGGCCCCTGGAACGCGGTCGAAAAGCGCGGCCGCCACGACCACGAGAAGAACCTCCTCTGCCGCGAAAGGCAGGAGGGTCCGAAGACGGCAGGGCAGCAGTAGCATCCGCCGGTGGATGGAGGGCCTCCGGCGGAAAGTCCCCGAAGGTCCGGGAAGAGGGATTAGCGGTTGGGTTAACAAAAGACATGTCATCCCGGGGAAGACACGTGGATTAACCCATACCCGCAATCCCAATTAAGGGAAAAGGCCGTCCGAGTCAGCAGCCCGCCCAGCAGAATTCGAAAATTCT
>JAMKQA010000220.1:0-37877 GCA_024699735.1 Posidonia australis
TGAAGAACCTTAAGTGCCTCAATGAGGAGGAAGTCTCCATTCTACAAATGAGCTTCAATATTACTGGGATTCCATCTGCAAAATTCTCCCACATCCCTATCTCCTGGACGAAACCTCCTGTTGGTGCTTTCAAGCTGAACGTTGATGGGGCTGCTCGCGGCAACCCTGGTCCTGGGGGGGTGGTGCTGTCATCCGGGATCATCGGGGTTACTTCATTGCTGCTGTATCTAATTTCTTTGGCAATTGTACAAATATGGTGGCTGAGTTCAAAGCTCTGAAGGACGGCCTTGCACTTTGCTTGCGGTTGGGTCTCCAACTGTCAGACCTGGTGATTGAATCTGATTCTGAGATCCTGGTTTCCATGTTGCGGGGGGGTCGCTGCTTTGACTGGAGGCTCCGGAATGAGTGGAAGGGCGTCATGTCTCTGGTGAAGCAATCCATTTCCATTTCTCATATCTTCAGGGAGGCAAACTCAGTTGTTGATCGCTTGGCTAATCTTGGCGTTGACTCTCAGCAGTTTCACATTCTGTCTTCTGTTGGCGAGCTATCAAATTTTGTGCATTGGACTTTGTGTTTGGAAATGGCTGGGCTGCCTTCTATACGTTCCAGGCGCAAATAGCCCTCCCTTTTTGTAGTCCGGTGCTTTTCAGTTATCTAATTTTGGGTCTCCTGGGGTTCGTTAATTTCCAGGTATAAATAAAAAAAAAGTCTAGGGTTTTGGATTAGGGTTTAGGCTAGGTTTAGGGTTTTGGATTTGGGCTTGCTATGTTTAGGGTTTAGGTTTAGGGTTCAGCTGCAAGCATATGGGGTGTCTACAGATGCCCCTTCCTAAGCAAGGTTGGAGGACGAATGGAACAGAGGCCGATGCTCAGGGTTGACCATGACACCCTCCCCCCTCTTACGAGGAAAAGAGAACAGGATGAGAAGACCACTGCTTTCAGAGCACTCATTGAGAATCAAATGACATAAAGTTGTCGGACTTGTGAACCAAATAGTATGGGTTATCCGCCCACTCCAGACAATGTGACGGTTGTCAACAGGGTAGTTCGGGCTATTAGCCCAAGAGAAAGGGGGCATGCGAGGATACAAGACCTACTAACCAAAAAGATAGATGCCTTGACAGGTGTCAATCGGGTAGTTCGGGGTACCAGCCCAAAAAAGGAGGTTGGTCTAGTCAATCTAGAACACGACCAAAGGGGTGCACCACCGATTCCAAACTCACTGAGCAAGAATCGAATGGGGCATGATAAGTTTTGAACCTACCAAATGAGAGAATGGCAATTTAGAGCTTACCGACCGAGAGATGGCAGGTTTTGGACTTACTGACCGAGAGGATATGGCAAGTTTCGAACTTACCGACCGAGAGATGGCATGTTTTGGACTTATCGACCGAAAGGGGATATGGCAAGTTAAGGGCTTACCGACCAAGAGATGGCAAGTTTTGGACTTACCAACCAGAGAAGATATGCAAGTTTTGGGCTTACCGACCGAGAGATGGCAAGTTTCAGACTTACCGACCGAGAGAGGATATGGCATGTTTCGGACTTACCGACTAAGAGATGGCAAGTTTTGGACTTACCGACTGGAGGGGATATGGAAAGTTTTGGACTTACCAACCGAGAGATGGCAAGTTTCAGACTTACCAACCGAGAGATGGCAAGTTTTAGACTTACCGACCGGAGGGGATATGGCAAGTTTCGGACTTACCAACTGAGAGGGGGATATGGCAAGTTTCGGATTTACCGACTGAAAGATGGCAAGTTTCGGACTTACCGACCGAAGGGAATATGGCAAGTTTCGGACTTATCGACTGAGAGATGGCAAGATTTGGACTTACCAATCGGATGGGATATAGCAAGTTTTAGACTTACCGATCGAGAGATGGCAAGTTGACGGATGCCAATCGGATAGTTTGGGATATCAGCCCGAAGGGATACATCTCTGGGTTCTATTTCATCCGAAATGAGAATCTAGAGGGAAAAGACTTCATCCTTCTTGTAGTGAAGTCAAGGAGAATGTCTTTGAACTCCGTTCTCTCGAACACGATTGAGGGAGACAAAGACATGGGGCTCCTGACCAACTATATAGCCAAAAGAGTTTGCTAAGGGGACCTTATTCACAGGTACCAGTGCACCCTAGATCATCGCTGCTATGGGGGATATCAGTCAAGACAATTGGGGATTTGTTGTCTATGCCCAACGCTGTCGTGAATTTAGAGTGTTTATGACATGCGAATGATGCTCCAGATCTAAGCCTTGACTCGCTGTAGTGTCCTGCTGTAGTTGTCGCTTTGTAGGAGCCATTATATAATGAATGTTGCTTCTTTATAAGAATGTGCACCTGACCATCATTTCGAACAGTCCTCTTTTCCACAAAGCAGCTTACATGCCCCTAGTCGAAGACTCTAGTTCAATTACATAATAAATTGGTGTTTTGTCAGGCACCTGATACGTGACTTTTGACCAAAGAGTAGCTGACATATCCTTGGTATCGAACTGACTGGACATCACTCGAGAGTATGGAGTCTTGGAAGCCAGACTGTAACTATAGATGCACCTTGAACCATTGGAGTAATTGAGACTGTCATTAGTCAAAGCAAGTGATGCGTTCATCTAGTGACTGGAAGTATGTATACCCCACTGCCTTCCTGTATTGTACTTGGAAGACAGAACAAAATTGTGGCAACTTGATAAAGGCCTTTGATTGGGATTGTAGCCTGCCTCTGACTGGTATGTCTAGGCTATGTTCTGCTCAACCATGGTGTTTTGATGGTTTTGTACTTGATCGTGCTACCGTAGGACATTCTCCTGATTGTATTTACCAAATTCTGGATTGCTGCATGGAGATCACAGTCATGTTGCTGTCTCCACTAATCATTTGATGTGTGGGTCTTGATCAGAGAATAACTGATTTGCCCTTGATGAACCAAGTAGCGGATTCTGTGAGCCTAGCTAGAAAGCAGTTGACATGCCCCTAGCATAAAAGGCGAATAATGCCCAATGAAAACAGAAGTCAGATCAAGAGATACCAAGGCAAAACAGATGCCTCTAGCAACGAGTCAGGCTACCACGGGAAGTGTTGGGCACCACTTGAAGATGTAAAGACTTGAGGATTAGGCTGTGACTGTAGGCGCACTTTGAATCACCGAAATGGTGGAGGCTGATTCTAGTTGAGGCCAGTGACACAATTGTTTACTGACTGGAGGCATGTATATTCATCCACTATCTTAAGTTGCACTCAGATGGCAGGATGTGTGGTGATAAATCGTAGTTTGTCTCAGGCTGGTATGTCAAGGCTATTCTATGTTCAGTTGCTTATTGTGTTCTGGCTACAAACATGTACTTGGCTGTGTTTACCTCAGGTATTCTCCAGATAATGTTTACCACACCTGAACTGCTGTGGAGGAGTTACTGTCATGCCGTTGATTTTGCAAGTCCATGTAGCTCGTGCACTAACTAGTGTCCTTGCTACATATGCTCTTTAACCAATGAGCAGCTAAAATGCCCCTGGCTAAAAGCACCTGGCAAAACTCTATTGAACAAATCCATATGCAAGAAAAAAGATTCATCGAAGCAAAATTGTGATGAATACGATTATTGTGAGCAATTTAATTATTTAAGAGTGACCTTATTGTTTGATCAAAAAAAGCATGTCATGTTGACCAGGTGAGATTTTAGTTGCTTATTATCTGCATTTATTGCTTTACTTGTTCATTGAGTTCATTTTCTGGATCGCTTGCTTGCTTAGTTCGACTATTTGTCTACCCTCAGTTAGGCTGGAAAACTGTATGCTTGTTAAAGGAGGAGGACACCCTTGACTCAGTTGATGCTACAGAGACTCACAAGCCATGGTTGGCTCTCAATGGGTAGTGGTGGTGCTTAAACTCATTGTAAGGTAGTGTACTGAACCTAACTCCATGCCAAACTCTTTAGGATCCTGTACTTGCTTTTTTGAGATCACTGATTTTTCTTTTGCTCCCTCATAGACGCGTAGTTTTACTCTAACCTTGACTTGGAGGTAATAGGCGCCCAATCTATTCTAGAGGCCTTTATTGCAAGAGGGTGGGTCAGTCCCTTAAAGGTGTAATTTTACTGGGCGCATACTCCAACTCCTCTCGAAGGTATGGTAAGGGTAGAGTTACGTCGCACACCTCTCTCTCTTGAGCTAACTTCTGTCTTCACCTTCTGTCTTCTCTATTCTTTTATTCCCATGTAAATGTATGTTTTCTTTTCTAACTTACACCCTCTGTCACCGCTAACATTTTATCTCCCTCCTAGAGGTGCAGGATCCTTGCGGAGTTTGGACATTTCGTCCAGCTTTGATGTTCAGTGGCACCCTTGCTAACTTGATTGTCTAAGTAGTCACAACTAAGGAGGGATAATCCCCTCCGACATGGGCAAGCTTTTCCAATTTTCATCATCGGGCAGAATGTTATTGGCGGGCAAACTATTATTTTCTGTTGCTTTTAATGTTTTTATGTTTTGTATTTTTCTTTATTTTCAACTTTTGTGCTTTTTCTATTTTTTGTATTTTGATATATGGTGATGCAAAAAAAAAAAAACAAAGGAAACAAAGGAAAAGGATACAGCTTTAGTCCTTGTTGCTGCAGTATTGTCGATGCCATTAGGGTCCATAGTAACTCCCAGCAGTGCCACTGGAAACCAGAATCAAGGCAGGTGTAACCGAAGCCATTAAAACTATCATTGAAACTGTGATTGTCGCTGAGAATGTTGAATCTACTGGTGACATTAGGATTGTATCTGTTGTTGGAGTTGATATCTGTTGTGACGGCTGTCTCTTACCAGATCTAGGGTATTTGCACGTGCTAGGTCAGATTGGTGCATGGCAAACTGGCAAACTTTTGGCTAGGCCCCTCGTAGAGGAATAAGAACAAGAACAAGAACAAGAACAAGAGTAGCACACGTGAGTGTCACCGGACAAAACTTGGGGAAAGGTAAGAGGACGAACAAGGTTGATGAGACCCGATGGATTCCTCGGGAAAAAACCAGGAGAGAGAGGATAAACCCCTGAAGTTCCAGCATCCTCAGAGCTTGCCGGCTTAGACAAGGTACGGTCGGCTATTCTAGGGTGTGCACGTGCATGTGCAGGTGTGGGTGTAGGTTTATGTGTGTGCTTCCTCCTACGGGTTGACGACAATGTCTCCATTGTCAATCAAATCCTGGATAGCATTCCAGAGAGTGTAACACTTGTTTGTCAAATGTCCACGGGTGCAATGGAATTGGCAGAACAAGTTTGTCTTATACCACCAGAAAAGCGATTCCGGTGGTGGACGAATCTCTGGTAGCCATAGGAATGGTGCAACTTTAGGAAAGATGTCGCTAAACGACTCCCCGAGTGGAGGGTAGCCACTTCCCTTATGGCGAGGTCACCTCTACCATTGTTGCTGCCCTTGTTGAGCTGACACAACGTAATGCATCAGCTCAATAGTGGTGTGTGGGTGTGTAATGCATGCAAAACTAGATGCTAGTGAGGGTACAAACTTAGATGTAGGTGCTGCATTTTGCATGCCAATGACAATAATCCCACTATCGATCAAAGTTTGAATGACATCCCGTAGAGTGTGGCAATTATCAGTCGAGTGCCATGGGTCTCGATGATAATCGCAGTATATGCTTACGTCGTACCATTAAGGAAGTGGAGTTGGTGGGGGACGTAGATCTGGGAGTCTCAGAAGCGACGCAACCAGAGGAAAAATAGTACTCAGTGGCTCACCTAGTGGAGTGTAGTTGCTTTCAACGCGACAACGTCGTTTCTTCTTAGGTTGCTATCCTTACCGAGCCAACGCGACGTGATGCACTAGCTTGATGATCGAAAGTGTGTGTACAGTGTGTAATGATGACCTATGTGTTGGGACCTAAACCTGATGCTGAGGTGGGCAGTGAGTATGTTGTGCTTGTGTGGTGTTGAGCACGAGAGCAACAGTTGTGGCACCGGTATTGCTCCGAGCGATGGACTCGAGAAATGTTGTACTCTCACACAACTAATGGGTTATTCTTAAGTGACTATGATGCATTCTGTGACAAATGCAGTTGTGGTGCAGGAGGCAGAGATAACGTCCCCATCGTCGAAGCAGTGTGAAGCTGGGGCGATGGTATGGGCAATAGTGCAGTGGGGTGGGCCTACAATGCTATAGTGGTCTACACTGGAACCTCAGGAGACGAAAGAGAAGCACACTCAACAGGATCAAGAGATAGGGCCACGTGCTCAAGCCTCCGGGCCAAATTCTCAAGCTCTGAGCCTGTGTGGCCAAGGACCAATCAAAAAGATAGGTCAAATGGTGAGAGCGGAATAGGAGTGGCCCTTTAAACAGATGCAACCGTAGCTGGTTGAACTCCTGAAACAGGAGGGCCCGAGAGATAGGGTTCAACTGACATAACTTCTAAAACCTACGTGGTAGTCACCGCAATCAACTCAGTGACGGAGCCTAGATCGGTTGGTGTCTGTCACTGTCTTGGGAAAGGAGGTAGGGATCCTCCATGATTCCTAAATTGGGACACACAGAGGGAAGAAGATGCAACCAAAGTGAGAGGAGAAGGATCTGAATGTGGGAGCCCCATAAAAACAATAACTAGAGGCTTGCAGGTCTGCGGGGCCATGGCTAACCACAAGTAAATATGAATGGAGCTGCGACAAAAGACAAATGCACGAGCTCTAAGACGAACAATTGTCAAAAGTGACCAATAGCTCAAGAAAAGGCAAGGGAAAACAACCACAGGAGGCCGCCCACAATGGAGACACCCGAGCTCCTATCAGAGGACCTCACAACAAGCTACCTGTGCTAAGCAGGCAAGAGAAACAGGCATCAAAACCTGAACAACGACGCAAAGACAAATGCAAGTTATTAAAGTGGCATGCAATGACACACAATGTAGATGAATGTCCTAAAGTGCGCTCTCTCACCATGTATGTCCCTCATGGGGTTGACCACATGGGACACACTCTTGGGTTTAGGTTTTGACTCTACTCAAAAAAATAAGGTTCCCATTCTAAATCCTGGCCAAAGCGCAGGCAATGAATAGGTGGTGCATTGGTGGCCTTGTCTCCTGTAGTAGCATGGAGCTATACCCTCTACTAACATCGACATGACTTTGGACAAGGGGGACATACTAGCAATGCGCCCTATGCCAAAGCTATAGAACGGGCTACTAGAATTGACCTTCACAAACTGTAGTTGGACTCAGAGGAGAAGATGCATGCCCTATATGATCAATCATGCAATATGCTTTTGTGTCTTTTACTTGCATTTTATTAAGCCAAGTGGATTGTGTGCATTTGTCTCTAGTTATGCCATATTATTTGTTTGTCTGAATTTGTGCATTTTATTTTAACCAGGAATGGAGGCAAACATGTCTCTACTCTCCTAACCATGGCAAATACAAAAAGGGAAGAAAACACACAATCATGGCATCCAAACACTAAATCAACAAGCAAAAGGCATGAGCATGGCATGTGCTAGTGTAGTGCTCACAGGTAAGTGAAGAAAAGCAAGCATCAAAAGGCATGAATCATGTCATGTGCATGTGTTGTGGCATAGCAATCGTGTAAAAAGGCATGTACAGTCAAATATGAACAAAAAAATTGAACAAGCAAACACAAAGTATACAGATCAATGACAAGCAAGCAAGAAAACCAAAACGAAAGTCAGAATCTGGTTATCCCAAGCGGAGTCGCCAGTTGCTGTGACCATGCTGGTGGAACCCTACACGACTCCATGGTGTGTGGAAACACACAAGGAGTCCCGATATGGTCACCACGAAGATGGTGAATCTAAAGAAGGAGACTAGACTCAGAAACACCAAAGAATGATAAGAAAAGGAAAAGGAAAAGGAGTTGCCACCTAGTCTTTTAATAGAAAGACGAGGAAAGCCAAACACAAAGGAAAAACCTAAAGAAATCAATGCGAAGAAGACACATGTATGCTTTGTGCGTAATGGATGTAGTGCACAAATCAATGTGAGCTAGAGAAAGGGTAAGGATTCTTGTTACGCATGGGGAAGGTGTTAGGCATCCCTATACGCCCAAAGAAATCGGTCTTTCTAGGTTTCCTGCTTGCTAATGATCTGGTGTGTGTGTGTGTCTACCCCGAATGCACATGCCTAAGATGAATGTGAAAATATGCCAAATCAAAGAGAAGAAATGAATAAAAGAGAAATAATAGGGAAAATAATCTAAGGGACAATGTAGGCATTGAAAATGCCACTTTACTGTACGCCCTTGGTAAATGAGGAAAATCGTGAAAATCAGAAATATTTGGAAAGTGTCACACAAAACAACGAAAACTTAGGAAATCTGAGAAAATTAAATGAGAGAAAAACAATCCTCATTCGGGTCAATGTCGACATTGTCAAGCCTGTTAATGTACGTCCTTGGGCAATGAAAGTCCAAATCAAATCAGAATCGTGAAAATTGGAAGAGATCTGGAAAATAATGTGAAAACTAAGTTTCAAGTAAGTTTGAAATGCGTGCATGATGTAAGAAAACAAGCATGAGAATATATGCATGAAAAAGGCTAACAAAATGTACAAAATGAAAGCATGGGTGAAACATGTAAGTTTCCAGGGACGTTTTTTGCAAAAAATACATGTTCTTGGGTAAAGACTGAGGTTTCAAGGTTAAATTAGCAAAAATGTTAAAGAAAACACATTTTATGCAATTTTAAAGAAGTTAGGGGTTAAATGTGCAAAATTGTCCATTTTTGGTAAAATCAAGATTACTAGGGTCCAATATGTAATTTTGCCAGCAAAACATGTGTTCAGTGTAATTTTAAAGAAATTCAAGGTTAAATGAGCAAATTCATGGACTCATGGATGAAAATATGAATTTCAAGGGACTGATATGCAAATATGCCATAAAAACATACATTCAATGAAATTTTAATGAAGTTCAGGGTTTAAAATGAAAATCTGTGCACTTTTTGAGTAAAAAATTGATTCTCCAACGTTTAGTTTGCAATTGTGCCAGAAAATCATTTATTTAGAACAATTTTAATGAAGCTTAGGGTTTTATGTGCAAATTATGGACTTAAAATGAATGAAAACTAATCAGAGAGTTTTAAGTCAAAATTTAAAGCCTGAGAAATATTAAAAGAAAATCATGAGGATCACTATGCAAATTTACAAAACAAAACATTATTAAAATGATTGAAAAACTAATGCAGGGACTGATATAAAAAATGAGAGGACTCAAACGCAAACAAAAGAAAATGACTGGAGTTTTTAAAAAGAAGCTTTTAAAAAAGGCTCGATGATCGTCGGCGATCACATCTCATCGACGACGGCCACAAGGATGTCATCCTAGGCTTTCCCGATGCCTGATCTGGCATTCAAACTTGAGCGAAGCAAGAGGGAAGAATTGGGAGGAGATCCATCGGCTCTGATTGGACGCTGAACGGCCTAGTTCTCTTCCATGCCTCACTCACGGCGTCGCCACTCCGGCAATGGGCTGGGAGAAGAAAGGGCTACTAGAGGCAACAACGCTGCGTTTCAGGGGTCCTGAAGACTCGACGGCGTGTGAAGGAGTGTTTCCCACCATCTGGAAGCAAGAATGGCTACGTGAGTTGCCCTCCCGATCACACTCTGTGTCGTCTCCAGGGACGACGACTATGAAGGAAGATCAAGGCTTGAATTGGGGTATTGAAGTTTCCGGAGGCCTGAGGGAAAGGAGCGGAAGGTGTCTCAGTGATCAAAGGAAAGATGCGAGGAGGGAGGTGCCCAGACGACCTATACCAGGAGTCGTCTTCTTCGGCGACAACGGGACTGCGTCTGGCGATCTTCTTCCAACAGCTTCCATAGTAGTTGCACGGCTTCTAGAGTGGAGGAGGAGCAAGAGGAGACCTAGACTAATCATCCCACACACACTAGGGCATGGATCACTTCGTGGATTCGTGCCCCCACCTTTCTTGTTGGAAAAATGGGTCAGGCGACCCATAAAACCTGAATTCTAGCCAACAAAGCCTCCAAACTCCATTGGAATCACCTTAGGGAAGTTGATGACCTAGGGAACAAAAATGGAAGAAAATTGAGCTCTGATTGGGGCATACCTAAGCTGGCAGTAGGTGTGGTTGCTTGTGGCCATCGGAGCTCACCGGAGATGGTGGCTGGAGCTAGCCAAAGCTTTGAATTGCCTCCTCTCTGAGCTTCCTCTGGATGCTCTGTACTGAGTAATTCTCCTTGGTTACTCTCCTCTCAAGCCTTATCTCTTTTTTCAAGTTTTTTCTCCCTTTTTTACGCTTTTTCTCCCACCTCCCTTTTTTCTCTTGGGGGGTATTTATAGGCTTGCAGTGGCTGAGTTGTTTAGGTTGTTAGGGTAGTTTGTTATGGGTTGTTGTAGGTAGTTAGAAGTTGTTACAAGTTGTTTATAAGTTGTTATGATGAAGGTGGGAAGTGGTTAGGATTTGTTTAGGTGATTAGAGTTTGTTATAGGTTGTTAGGGTTTTGGATTATAACTTAGGGTTAGGTTCATGGTTTAGGTTAGGGTTTTGGATTAGGGTTTAGGCTAAGTTTACGATTTTGGATTAGGGTTTGCTAAGTCTAGGGTTTTGGATTAGGATTTGCTAAGTCTAGGTTTAGGATAGTTTAGGGTTTATGTTTAGGGTTTAGCTGCATGCATATGGGGTGTCTACAGTAACTAAAAACACTCAGCAAATCAAATGCATGTAATATCAATCATGTGATGATAAATGCAATCAAATTGGTGACAACATAGAAAATTCAGAGCATGGCAAGCATGGAAAAAAACCAAGCAAGTGAAAAGCAACAACACAAGCTGGAGTCTTGCTTATCCCTAACAGAGTCACTAGTTCCTGTGACCATGCTGGAACTGAAGCTCCTGGTGCGACAACAGACACACGAAGAAGCCGATAAGGTTACAGCAAAGATGGTGAATCCAAGGAAGGATACTCGACACGAAATCACCAAAGAAAAAGGCAAAGGATAAGGAAAAAAAATGGAGTCACCACTTAATCTTTTAATAGAAAGATGAGGAAAAACCAAATGCATAAAAATGCGAGAAAAATGATGTAAGTGCATGAAAATGGATGTAAATGCATGTCTGCATGCTCCGTGTCTAATGGATGCAACACATTGGTCATGGCAGGCAAGAGAAAGGGTAAGAACTCTTGTTACACATGGGGAAGGTGTTAGGCACCTCCATACACCTGAGATGTCAATCTTTCTAGGCTAATCGCTCACTTGTGTCGCTAATGCGAATGTATGCTTGCTAGTCTAGAATGAATGAATGCTTGATGACATGCCAATGCAAAAGAGATGAATGGGGCAAAAAATCATGCAATCTATTGCTCAATCATGCTATGTGAATTCTTGATCAGCAGTCAAAAGAAATCAACATAGTAAACATCATCACCCTAGTTGGATGCAAGATGTTGGAAATCATCAGGGAAAACTATGCAATGTTGGTAAAGTGATGCAAGTTCCAAGGAAACCAAAGATATCATACAAGATCAAATGAAAAAAAAAAACAAAACAGAATGAAGCAAGGTGCTTAACTAAACAGTTTGTTCTTAGCTTGGGAGTCACACTAGTGATTCACACCGACTAGATTCACTAGGAGCATCTACTCACCATATACGCCACCTAGTCGTGTTATTGGGATTCAGTAGTCGAGTTACAAAATAGACTGCAAGCTTCTCATCGCACTAAATCAAATAGCAACAACATAAACTCATGATGGAATACATGTTGTGACCATGCCGAAACTGACTTTCGTGTGAGAGAACACATGAAAACCAAAATGTTCACAACAAAGATGGTGAATCTGAGGAAGGATACTTGACTCAAAAAAACCAAATGAAACATGAAAAAAGAAATGATAATGACAAAATGGAGTCGCCACCTAATTTTTAAACCAAAAAGATGAGGAAAACTGGAAGCACAAAAACACAAGAAAAATGATGGAAAATGAATGCATGGATGTGCGTGCATGCTCCGTGCCTAATGGAAATGACACAAATGGTCATCGTAGGCTATAGAAAAGGTAAGGATTCTTGTTATGCATGGGAAAGGTGTTAGGCATCCCCATACACTTTAGAAATCAGTCTTGGCTTTTCGCTCTTATATGTGTCGCCAATGCAAATGATCATGCATGCTTGCTAAGTCTAAGATGAATTCATGCCATATGCTATGCTGATGCAAATGATGTGAGTAGTGTGGAATTGATATGACCTAGATGGGTTCAACAATACTATGTGAATCCTAGACCATAGGTCAAAAGGATATGACATAGTAATCGTCATTGCCCTATGCGATGCATGAATGTCATGGTGCATGATATGCTCATTTACACTATGATAATGGTGCATGTTGGATGATAAATGATTTATGACATGAAATGATAAATGATAAGTGTAATGAAGTGTGAAATGATGAATGAGTAAACAATGTGAGTGATGTATGATATGATGGTATGGACCATGAACACATCTAACCTAGGTTTGAAGTGCATGGGATGCCAGAGTGTATGCTGGGGTTATACCCAGATGCATGGAATTGGGATGGGACAAGTATAAGGTGAATGGGAAAGAGCCCAAGCTAGCTGTCTATTCTGGTCCTGGACCAACCACACAGTGCACCTCCTCCGTGCATTTGGGGCACGTCGACCAGACACACAATAGGGCAGGGGATTCTTCAGTGCCCCAGAATGCGATGTGATGATGCAAAAGACCAACTAAATGAATGAAAAGCCAAAGTGGATTACCAAGAATAGATTCATGCAAGAGATGCAGTCCTTGGATGCATGGTTCACTCTCTTGACCTCCCTCCACTATCGTCGAAGTTCATTGGTTCTCACGATCATGGAATCTGGCCATGAGCCCCTATGAGCTCTGTGGTGGTACCTGACGTTAGGGGAAGTAAGGGGAGACACTGAGAAGTAGATCTGGATGCTCAACCAGAGAGGAGGTTGCCCGGAGAACTCCTCCCACGTAACTCATCGAAAAACAGACTCGCTGGTGAGCCTACAATAGCCATAGCTTCCCAATGCTCTAGATCTAAACATGCCAAGAATCAATGAATGTGAGGAGTTCAGTAAGCAAGAGTGGAGTGTAGGGATTGTACCTAGGCACTTGGTCAAAGAAGTGCTCGCTCGGAGTGCTCCTCCCACATACCTCGTTGGAGGCTAGATACAGCCAATGAGCTCCCCTAAGATCATCATTCAGAGGTCATGGTGAAGTAGTTTGTTGAGTTTAGAGGCTTGAGGGAGCAAGGTGGAGTGCAAATGAATGTGGTTATGAGTTGGGATGCACTACCAACCTTCCACTGCCCTCATCCCATCTCACTAGTGTTTGCAGACTCGGTCAACCATGCAAGCGGCAAGGAGCACCATGTGAGCATTCAAAGAGATCGAGGGAGGAAAGAGGAAGGTCATGGCATGCCAGAGCGGGTCACACGTGGACTTAGAGATCGACAGCCATTTGAGTCGTGTGAACCCATCGCCGACAACACAAGAATGTGATATGGATGCATGATTGTGAATGCAATCTCAAACGGAGATAACCATACACAATACACTAGAAAATAGCAATGCAATGAAGGAGAAAACTAGAAGAACAGAGCTCGAGAGTGAGGGCTTACCTATGGTAGCTCGTCTTCTCGGCGTCTGCTCTGATCACAGGCTTGACAGCTGGTTGCTGATGATTGGAAGGGGGTTGAGCTCTACATTTCTCTCCCTTTCTCTCCTTATGACTGCAAGGGTTCAACATGGGGGCAACTGGAGGTTGCTCTTAGGGCATGGCTAGAGCGGTGGAAGACTGGGATGTTGAGGACGTGGATGCTGCTATGGTTGGGTTATGATGGGTGAGGACGGCTGTAGACACCCCAATTTTGCAGGTCTACAGGATGGAGTTGTGGTAGCTGGGCTTTTAATCACTAATGAACTCAAACACTAGTTTAGTGCCAAAGCCATGGAGCGCCAAACCCAACAGCTAGTGATCTAAGCCATGATCGGGGCAGTACAGGTGCACCTGTCTAGCGCACCAGACAGGCGCACCTCTCTGGCGCACCTATCTGGCGCAGCAGGAAGGCGCACCATACAACCGCACCAGGCATGCGAACCTGGTCGGTTCCCTCATCACGACCGTCGATCGCTGTCGGTGCTTGGGCAGGTTGTGGGGTGCGTGGGGGACAGCAAGGTTGTTACAAGTGGTTAGTCTGTTAGGAGGTTTTAGTTTGTTACGGAGTTGGTTAGTTGTTAGGATTTTGTTGAATCTGTTACAGGTTGTTACAACTGCTGGAGCTTCACCTATAAAAGGGATAGTAGTGTGAAGTGTGAAAAAGAAGAAAAGAAAGCGAGAGAGAAAAGGGAGGAGGAGATAGAGGGAGTTCCAGGAAAAGAGAGGAGGTTCGTGGAGGTGAGAAACCAGAGTTTTCAGCCACCTCCGGCGAGCAACGACGGCGAAGCACATTGCTAGGCCAGGTACGTCCTCCACCAGCCTCATTTAATTTCAATTTTAGCTTCCTAGGTCTCCCTCTACCTCCCCTGGTCGATTCCAACAGAGCCAAAGGTCTCCTCTGGTTGGAATCATGTTTCCAGGCCTCGTCGGAATCATTCTCTGGTGGCTTAAGTGGGGGCATGAATCCACTGGTTGATTCGTGTCCTAGAGCTTTAGGTCTTCCTTTCTTAGTCATCCTCCTGCTTCTCCGACCCTTGGTGCACCGTTTCGCTGCCTCCCGGAGCCACCACCAAAAGATCGCCAGAGTCACAACATCCCGCCGTCACCGGAGAAGACGACTGGGATCAGAGAAGAGACGCAAGCCTCCAGCCCCGCCATGCCACTCCGAGCATCCAAAAAACCTCCATGGGGCGCCCCAAGCACACTGGAGCCTTCGGAGCTAAGCCATGAGCCTTGGATCACCCTAGCGACCTCGCTCGCTGGAGAAGACGACAACGACGGTCGGCGGAACCCACCTTGCGCGATCACCGTCCATTTTGACCTTTGGAGGAAGGCAAATGTTCCTTCTGACGTTTGCAGCCTCCAGGAGCTCAGAGACGTGCGTTGCAGCCCTCCAATGGCCCCTTCTTCTCCGATGTCATCGCCAGTGTGTTCCGACGGTGAGAGAGGTGGGAGTCCCACTCCCTTCGTTGAATCCCTGATCCAAACTATTGGAGCTCTTCCCCTCCTTCTCTTCTAGCTTCCCGTGGGGCCAAACCTTAGATCAGGCCATGGAATAGCCTCTGAGTGTCCCTCCGGCGATCGTCGACGGCAAAGTTCCGTCATCAATGGCCGTCGATCCTTTTTGTTTTTAATAAAAAAAATAGTTTCCTTTGATTAATTTCTAAACCTTTTGTGTTGTTACATTTAGGTCCTTTTTTATTACAAATAGGTCCCTACACATTTTTCTTAAATCGTTTGAATAAAGTTTTAACTTAAAATATTACAATATGCCCCCTGAGTTTTCAAAATAATGTTTTCTAGGCATAAAAATTAGACAAAAACCCCTAAGTTTCATGAAAATGATTCTGAATGCATGTTTCTCTAGTAAATTGCATTTTAGCCCTTGAACTTTACAGATTTCACACTGAAGGCATGTTTTCTAGGGTAGAATTACTGAATTGCCCTTAAAACTTCCTATTTTCAAACATGGATTCTTTTTCTTGCATATTTTACCCTGAATTTCCACAGAATTGCATTAAATGCATGCTTTGATGGCAAAATTGCATTTTGAACCCTAGGAACCTCCAAATTGACCAAAAATGCATAGATTTCTTCAAAATTACATGAAATGTATTTTTTCTATGTATTTTTGATGATTTAGCTTCAGAATTTCAGTTTTCATTTAGAATTTGGGTTTTTTGCACAAAGGCCCTTAGGATTTGCATTTTTACACTCACACATGCATTTTGCATATTTTGTTGTACTTTTTTCATGCAAATTTCCTCACATTTTCTTCCTTACATTGTGCATACATTTCTAGTTCATTTCAAGATTGGTTTTCTTATTGTTTCCCGGATGTCTCCCGATTTTCGTGTTTTTTTGACGTTATTTGACTTTTCATCGCCCGAGGGAGTACATTAAAAAACTTAAAAATGCCCTCATTGTATCGAATGAGGATTATTTTCCCAATTTGATTTTCTCAGATTTCTTCGAGTTTCCACAGATTGGTGTGACGCTTTCTGAGAGTTTCTTGATTTTCACAATTTTCCTCATCACCCATGGGCGTACAGTAAAGCAGCATTCTCAATGCCTACATTTGTCCCTCGGATTAACTTTTTTCCTTTATTTCATTTCTTCTCTTTGATTTGGCATGTTTTCTAGTCATCTTTAGCATGAGCATTCAGAATAGGCAAGCACACATCCAATAAACCATTTAGCAAGTAGGAAACCTAGAAAAACCGAGTTCCTCAGGCGCATAGGGGTGACTAACCCCTTCCCCATGCGTAACAAAAATCCTTACCCTTTATCTGGCCCACATTGATTTGTGCATTTCATCCATTAGGCACAGAGCATACATGTTTTCTTCATCTTGTTTTCTTCTTGGTTTTCTTGTGTGTTTGGTTTTCCTCGTCTTTCCATTAAAAGACTAGGTGGCGACTCCTTTCCTTGTCCTTTCTCATCTTTCTTTAGTGTTTCTGAGTCTAGTCTTTTTCTCCGGATTCACCATCTTCGCCGTAACCGTATCAAGACTCCTCGTGTGCTTCCATGCACCCGATAAAGGAGAGTTGTGCAGGGTTTCACCGGCATGGTCACAGGAACTGGCGACTCCGCTGGGATGCCTACATTCTAGCTTTCGTTTTGCTTTCCATACTTGTCTTTGGTCTGTTTACTTTATGCTTGTTTGCTTGTTCTGTTTGCTTATACATATTTGACTAAACTTGCCTTTTTGTGCCTTTCTTACACTATTGCTATGCCACCACACTTGCACATGATTTAATTCATGTTTTTTTGACGGTACTTGCTTTCTTTCCCCTACTTGTGAGCACTACACCAGCACATGCCATGTTCACGCCTTTTGCTTGTTGTTTGACTTTGTGGATGCCATGATTGTGTGTCTTTTCCTTTTATTTGAATTTTCCATGATTAGGAAAGTAGAGACATGCTTGCCTCCCTATCTAGTTAAAATAAAACACACACACTCAGACGAACAAAAAATAAGGCATAACTAGAGACAAATGCTCACAAATCCCTATGGTTTAATAAAACGCAAGTAAAAGACACAAAAGCTTATCACATGATTGGTCATATAGGACATGCATCTTCTCCTCTGGGTCTACCCATAGTTCGCGAAGGACAATCCTAGCAACCCATTCTATAGTTTTGGTGTAGGATGTGTTGCTAGTTTGTCCCCCCTTGTCTGGGGTTGTGCCAGTGCTACTAGAGGGTACAGCTCCATGCTACTGCAGGAGACGAGGCCACCAACGCACCACCCGTTCACTGCATGTGCTCTAGCCGAGATTTAGAATGGGAACCTTACTTTTCTAACCAGAGTCAAAACCCGAACCCATGAGTGCACCCTATATGGTCTGCTCCATGTGGGACATGCATGGTGAGAGAGAGCATGTTAGTAGCATTCATGTGCATGTGTGCCATTCATGCCACCCTAACAAATGATTACATAGCTAACTCACTTCTTTTGTTGTCTTGTCTTCACTTTTTCACTGACACATTAGGTTCTTTTCCTTTGTCAGGTATAGAGTTCAGTGTGTGAGTTCCTAGGTCTAAGCTTGGGAGTTCCTTTCTGTGACCTCAGTCTTGAGGCACTGTTCTCGACTATCTTTTCTCGAGCTATTCGTCACTTTCGATGATAACTCCTCGTAGGCGTCATCCTCTCGCTTGCAATCACAGCCCCATCCTTACCCGTTCGCGGTCCGTTATGACCTAGCGAGCTTCTAAGACCTTTGTACCGGCTGCTTTGGAGGGGATTCCTATTTCCACCCCTCCTTCTTCCTTTACTTTGACATCATTCATGCCATCTGCACTCCATGATGGCCATTTTCAGGCACCTGGAGTTCCTTGTCTGCCAGTTTCGAGACACTGGCAAACCCTTAGTGGTCTGGAGCCCGCGGCTGAGGCGGTTACCATGACAACCACCAGGGCATCTGATCTGATGATACCTTGTCCTTCAGTTGACCCTCTTCCACTTGAGGCACAGTTGGCTACAATTGTCTCATCAATAGGAATTCAACCTACAGCATCCCTTAACTTCCAGCCCCCTATGACATCCCCACTACTTGCTCATCCAGCCTTTGGTACTGCTACTGATGGTTCTATCACCATGCAATCTCAGCAACTTCTGGACCTTGCGCAGAAGTTGCAAAATATGGCCTTCTCTTTGGATTCCACTCTGACTGCACCTGTTTGTCCCATTCTCGAGGATCCTGCTCCGCCTGCTCAGGCACTTCACGCTGCACCAGTCACACCACCACTGCAGCCGTCGTCACAGCTTCCCGCTGTCCCAACGACGGGCGTTGCTACTCTACCAATAGCATCACTACCACAGCATGCACAACATATTCCTCCCACTACTGGTGGTCCGCCTTTTGGGCTGACATGAGTACATCGGCCTATGAACCCAACCATACTGGTTCAGCAGCTGTTACTCCCACACACAACAACATGCACGGCACAACATAACATTTCTATACCCTTGCATTAGATACAGGCTTCAGCATGCACACCACCACAAATAGCGCACATGCACGAGTACACTGGTCATCACGCCATGGCACTAGATGGCGAGATGATCGATCTGGAGGAGCACACGGGTGCTGTAGACACAGCATATGCGAGACCCGCCTCGGTTGCACATTCAATGTTAGCAACAACTCCCAATGCACTTTTTGCCAAAATGAATGACTTGGAGAAAGCTCTACGACAAGTGCAGGGCAAGGACCGCCTGTCTTTCTCCTTCAAAGGCCTCTGCTATTTCCCAAAGGCGATACTCCCTCCAAACTTCCATATCCCGGAATTTGAGAAATATAATGGGAAGGGTTGCCCAATGTCACACCTTAGGGCATACTGTGGCGATCTCGCTCAGCTACAGGTTGACAAGAGACTTCTCATTCACCTCTTCCAGAAAAGTCTTACAGGTCTAGCTCTAAAATGGTTCACATCGCTAGATATGTCCACCATAAAGACCTAGAATGATCTGAGCCAAGCTTTTCTGTAGCAGTTCTCTTTTAACCTCGACATGGTCCCAAAGCGAGAGGACCTAGTCGCGACCAAGTAGAAGCCTCACGAGCCGTTCGGGAGTATGTCGGACGTTGGCGAGCCCTCGCTTCACAAGTGCATGATAGACCGTCTAAGGAAGAGTCTATTGAAGTAATAATTCAAGGGGCACAACTAGCCACTGGGGCTCTGCTAAGTATCCGGCCTATTACCACCTTTGCATCCCTGATCAAAGCTGGCATCCGTTTTGAGAGCTCACTAAATAGCAGAAGCTTCCCTGCTTTGGCAGCATTCGCAAAGCATACCTTGGCTACCGACTGAATGAGCAACAACAACGGTGGTAACAACGGATCCAACACTGGCTACGGTTGGAAGAAGGATTCTGCTAGGAATGTTGTGGCATATGTAGGAGCTCCTGTTATGTCAGCCAACGTGGTGAGCTCGCTAGCTCGGAATCAGGTTGTTTACTCTCCTACACCTAGAGCACCACTTACAGCACAAATCACCACCACCGCCGAGCTAGTATACCAACCCGCACAGGCAAGGCAGGGATGCTACCCAAGATCAAGGCGGCTCCCACGACCCGAGAGAGATTACACTCCTCTGGTTGAGCCACTAAGTGTCATATTTCCTAAGGTAGCGTCACTACTAAAGCTTCCAAAATTCTGCCCACCGCCAAACCCATTTCCTTCATGGTTTAAGGCAGATTTATATTGCAGTTAGCATAGAGTTGCAGGGCATTCTACGGATAACTTCTATACACTCTGGAATGCTATTCAGAACTTGATTGACCAAAAGGTCATCACCATTAACACATAGGAGGCAGAGTCCATGCCCGCTGCACAGGCACCTCATTCATCTGCATCCACATCTAGCAACATAGTCAACCGACCTTTGCCTGAGCATACGCCCGGAACCTCGGGAGTTTATTCCCTTTCTTCGGATGAGGTTGAACCTTCTGATCCTTCTCTCCTAATCCATGATGTGTCAGAACCGTTCTCCTATCAGCTGAGTCAATCCTTCATTGAAGCTTCTAACTCTGTAGTCAATATGATCCAGTTAACTACCTGACCGAGGCGTACGGCTACCAGACCTACCATGCAATCCACCCCACCAACAATTAGCCTATTAGCCAAACCAAGGCATGACCTAGCCCACCAAGCGCCAATACCTACTCTGCCAGTCCTAGTGGAATTGAGGGCTCATTCTCCTATAGTCATCAACTTGACACAAGATACCGCATGACTTATAGTTATACCACAGAAATGTGTGCTAAGGTAACGTGGTCGGGAAGGGTATACAAGGCCCCGGTGCTAGCAAAAAAAACCAGTCAGCCTATGACTTCATCCTCCCAAGCAAAAAACCATATTCCCAGTCCAATCCCTGAAGAGACAGTCACGAGAGCTAACCCCATTGTCAAAGTTGACCCACCTGTAGCTGACATCACAGCCCAGTTAAAAAAGGTCAAAGCAGACATCTCTATATGAGACTTAATCCATACTTCGATCGAACACTAAGATGCATTTCTTTGGGTTTTTCAAGCCACCCATGTTTCCTCAACTATACAACCATCAGCCTTGGAGAACATGATAGGGATAATAGCCACGTCAGAGGTCATTTCTTTCTCTAGTTCGGAGCTTCCTCTAGCAGGGACTAATCATAACCAGCCCCTATTCGTCACGGTGCAATACAAAATTTCTGCATTCCTTTCACTTTAGTCGATAATGGCGCTGGTTTAAACGTCAACCCGTTGTGAATCGCAAGTTAGGTTGGCTTTAAATCTAGGGACATTACTCCAGCAGTGAAAGGAATGACGGCATTCGATAACACACACCACAATGCCTTAGGGATGTTAATCATTCCCTTAATCATTGATCTTGCTCGTTTTGAGGTCGAATTCTATGTTGTCGACCTCAAGCCGTCTTTCAATCTTCTGCTTGGACGCCCTTGGCTCCACAAGCATCAGGTTATCCCATCAACCCTTCAACGTATGATTAAGTTCCGTTGGAACAACGACATTGTAGTTGTGATGGCGGAAAACCTTGAAAAGGAGAAGGTTGAGGCAGTCTCTTCAATGTCGCTCCATACTATCCATTTTGACTCCTAACCTTCTAATGTGCTCTACCGTGTTGATCGTTTTGAACCGGTCAATTTTATTGCGATTCCTGAGAGTGCTAGTCATTTGGCCACTTTTGGCAACCCATTTTTGATGGTCGAGAATCTATGTCAGAGATGGGGATACAAGAAAGGAGCACCTCTCAGGAAGAATGGCCAAGGCATCGCCGAACCAATTGCCGCAGAGAGAAGACGTGAATTTGAAGGATTGGGATACGAGCAGAGGCCACAATACAGATACACAAAGCGTTGTAAGTTTCAAAAACTCATTATTTCACGAGATTTAACTAATTTTGTAAGTGCAGGATTGCTAGATCCCAATTAGAGTTCTATGCTTGCAGAGCCTAAAAGCTGGACAAACCAATCAATGGACCAGAATGGATATGTGTAGAGGATTATTACTCAGAGGAGGAAATTATGGACTACAGAATGGGTTCGACATGATCCATGTCACCGGGGATAGCAATGCTGGCATTGCCACCTCTAGAGTCAGCTGAGGGTCTTTCTACAAATCTAGTTGCAGTCTGGGATTCAGTGAGGGTAGATATAGCAGTAATAGCGTCAGAGAGGCAATCAGTTTTGAAGGGGTTACAGCCAGGGCAGTCGGAATCAACGCCTGAGGTGTTAAGAACTGCCAACGCTTATTATGTGGATTTCACTTCCGATGAAGAGGAAGGAGATGTTGTGGTAGCACAGGTTGATAGCATGCTCAGCAATTTGGAAGTTCTATTTCAAGAGCAGTTGGCAGTACTGGCCGAGGATGCGCAAAGTGAGCTCAACCGTAGGAAAGGAAAGGCAATAATGATAGAGTACACTGAGGAGCAAGCAGTTGCACAGTGTCAATCTGCTATCATGACCCTGGAGGAGAATAAATCCTTAAACACTAGACTAGAGGAGTTTATCTCCTATCAGCCGGGAGGCAGGTCTAGGTGGTATTATCAGTCCTGCCCCCACTTGAGCAGTGGGGTCCAAAAAAAAAGAAAGATCCTGAGTTAGGCTCAGGAGGGAACTCGGGCGGTAGCACTCACATCAGTTAGACAAAAGACAGCTGCCCACCTATTGTACAGGCTGTACAAAGACATCATGAAACTGAAAGCTTTTGTTTACCAAAAGTGGAATAGTCGGACTCAAGTTCGGAAATAGTAGAACAAGAAATCATTATAGGTGCATACAAGAAAACTAGGGTTACAGTGACCATTCTAAAGCACCAACAAAGGGCAGAGTGCTGAGAAAGTGTACACCTTTGAGGACATAGATCTGTCATGCCAGCAAGAAGTCCTTCCTAAGCTTATTGCATACAAAGAAGAGGATGATGCAGAGATGGAAGAGGAAAGTCATGGTGCACTAGAATTCCAACCTTACGATGATGATCCTGAAGGCCCAAACCTGCATGTAGAAGAAGAGACAGAGACTGTGAATATTGGCACTAATGAAGATGTCAAGGAAGTGCAGATAAGCACTAAACTCACAGCACAGGCTAGAGCAGAACTTGTTGAGCTACTCTGAGAATATACGGATATCTTTGCCTGGAGTTAGGATGACATGGTTGGGCTGGACGTCGAGGTAGTGGTACAAACATTACTGCTTAAACCTGACGTCAAGCCAGTCAAACAGAAATTGCGTAGATGGCGACCACAGTGGCTCTTGAAATTGAAGGAGGAAATAATGAAACAACACAAAATTAACTTTCTGAAGGTCGTCCTTTACCCAAAATGGTTAGCGAATGTGGTTCCGGTACCCAAGAAAGATGGTTGGGTCCGAATGTGTATTGATTACAGAGACCTAAACAAAGCCAGCCCAAAGGATGATTTTCCACTCCCACACATTGATGTATTGGTAGACAATATTGCAGTACACAAAATGTTGTCATTCATGGATGGATTCTCAGGATACAATCAAATCTGAATGGCAGAAGAGGATATAGAGAAAACGTCCTTTATTACCCCATGGGGAGTGTTCTGTTACAGAGTTATGCCATTTGGGCTCAAGAATGCCCAGGCCACATATCAGAGGGCTATGAAAGCTTTATTCCACGATCTCATGCATCAAGACATCGAGGTTTACGTGGATGATATGATTGCTAAGTCGATGGAGCCCGAAGAACACATTACTTGTTTGAGGAAGCTCTTTAACCACTTGCAAAAGTATAAGCTACGGTTGAACCCCAATAAGTGTGTATTTGGTGTGTCATCAGGCAAGCTGCATGGATACATCATTAGCCAAAGGGGAATAGAGGTAGATCCGAGCAAGGCTAAAGCCATCATTGAGATGCCTCCCCCTACAACAGAGAAAGAAGTCTGAGGGTTGTTGGGCGGTTGCAGTATATCAACCGATTCATTGCCCAGTTAACACTAATTTGCGAGCCAATCTTCAAGCTTCTGAGGAAGAACGCGTAGATCCGCTGGAGTGAGGAGTGCCAGGAAGCATTTGACAAAATCAAGAAACTCTTGGCAAGACCACCAGTCTTAGTTCCTCCGACACCAGGGCGTCCTCTGTTGCTCTACTTGTTAGTGACACAGCATTCAATGGGCGCAGTCTTGGGTCAGCATGATGAAACAGGTCGCAAGGAGAAGGCCATTTATTATTTGAGCAAAAAGTTCAATGATTGTGAAGTTAAGTATACCGCAATCGAGAAAGTTTGCTTGCCCCTCGTTTGGGCCACACAGCGCTTAAGGCACTATATGATGGCATATCCAGTTCTATTGCTGTGCCGACATGATCCTATGAAATACCTGTTTCAGATGCCAGCACTGGTGGGTAGAAGTGTCAAGTGGCAATTGCATTTATTTCAGTTTGACATCACTTTTGTCACTCAGAAATTAATGAAAGGATAGGCCATGGCCGATCACTTAGCAGACTTACCCTTGCCAGAGTACCAACCCCTGCAGACTCAGTTCCCTGATGAGGATATATTGTTCACCATGAATGAAGAAGAGCCAATAGTCCCTTGAGATAAAGATCAGTGGTAGCTCTACTTTGATGGCGCAGTTAACAGGAGAGGCATGGGTATTGGTGCGGTATTAGAGACTCCACAAGGCCAGATGATCCCGCTTGCTCAAAAGTTAACCTTTGTGTGCACCAATATTGTGGCTAAGTACGAGACATGTATTCTTGGCTTACGGGCAGCATTAGAACCTGGTGCACAAAAATTACATGTGCATGGTGATGCCATGTTGGTTATTTCTCAAGTTAATGGCAACTGGAGAACCAAAGACCTGAAATTGGTTCCATACCATAATCATCTCTTGAAGCTGATGGCCAAGTTTGAGGAGATATGCTTTTCCTTTATGAACAGGGCCAAGAATGCTTACGCAGATGCACTGGCCACTCTTGCATCCTAGTTGTCCATACTAGAGGATGACACAGTGAAAGTGTCAGTAACCTGCACAGACCAACCGACACACTGCATAAGCATAGAAGAAGTGGATTCCATAACAGAGCTCCCCTGGTATCACGACATCAGAGCTTACTTGGAAACTGGGAGTCATCATCCAAATGCATCAGCAGCAGATAGAAAGACTATGGTCCAGCTAGCCTTAAAGTATGTGCTTGGAGAAGCTCAATTGTATAGGAGGTCTTATAATCAGATGCTTCTACACTGTCATGATAAAAAGGAGGCCGATACAGTAATGTTGCAAGTGCATGTTGGGACATGCAAGCCTCACATGAATGGAGTATTATTGGCCAAGAAAATTATGTACAAGGTTATTTCTGGTCAACCATGGAGACAGACTGCTGCCAGTTTGTGAGAAGATGTCATAACTGTCAAGTCCATGGCAGCTTCATTCATGCACCATTGCAGCATCTTCACAGCATGTCGTCACCCAAGCCTTTCTCAACATGGGGAATAGACGTCATTGGAGCTATCCACCCAGCAACTTCCAATGGACATCAGTACATCTTAGTATTAATTGATTATTTTACGAAGTGGGTGGAGGCAGCTTCCTACAAGACAGTGACCGCCTCCGTGATTGAAAAGTTCATCAGGAAAACATCATCACCCGGTACAGGGTCCCGTATTCCATCATTTCCAATAATGGGACAAATTTCACAGCCAAAAAGGTCGAGGATTTCCTGCAGGAGTTCCATATCAGGCATCACAAGTCCTCCCTGTACCATCCTCAGATGAACGGTGCAGTGGAATCCGCCAATAAGAATCTAACTAAGATTCTTAAAAAGATGGCGGAGACACATAAGGACTAGCATGACAAGCTCCCATACGTTTTGTGGGCTTATAGAACATCAATCCAGACTTCAACAGGAGTGACTCCATATTCTTTGGTATATGGCATGGAAGCAGAGCTGGAAGAGGCAGAGTGGATTGAAGACCGCCTTGTTCAACTGAACTTGATAGATGAGCATCGATTGCAAGCTATGTATCATGCACAATGCTATTAGAAGTGCATGGCCAAAGCTTATCAGAAGAAGGTCCGACCAAGAAGCTTTTTGCCAGGGGACCTGGTCATGAGAGCAATACATCTCCCTGATAGTCGTGGCAAGTTCAGGTCCAATCGGCGTGGACCATTCGTGGTCAGGCAAGTCTATTTCGGAGGAGTTGTCATCTTTGACGTCATGGACTGCATCGAACAGTCAAAGCCATTTAATTCATGCTACCTGAAAAAGTACAATCAGTAATCATGAACAATGTGTCCTCACTCTACGACATTAACACTTCCCTGCATGCATACACGAATTCATGTTCTTTCTACATCCATATAGCTTTGCATCACAACACTTACTAAACCCCCATTCAGTATATGCATATATAGGCTGATGTTTGTTTTCATCATCACATGCATGGATCTTAGCCCAGTGATGATAAGTGGAATAAGCCTGCCACTGTTAGGAATGCATAGCACTTCCTCAGGTAGATACTATTCAAGAACCTAGGGAGAAAGGGAGCCACCATTTATTATGGATTGGGCAAAGTATCCAAGCCGCTCAAGGACCCTACACCTCCTAGAGGGAGATAAAATGTTAGGGGTGAGAATGAGAGCTTGAGAAATAAAACAAAAATATATATCTGTGAAAGGGCATAAAAGAATAGGAAGACATGAAGTTGCAAATAGAAGTTAGCCCTAAAGAGAGAGGCATGATAGGTAGCTCTATTCCTCCAATTTATCTTGGAGAAGAGTCAGAGTGAATACCTAGAAGACATGTTCCAAAAGGGCCTAGCCAACCCTTTAAACAGTAGCAGCTCCCCACCATAGACTAGGTACCTATTACCTCCAAGCCAGGGATGGGGCGAACCCACATGCCTATGAGGGAGAAAGAACAAAGAATGAATAAAATAAAAAGTAGGTGTATGGTCCAGTGGGGTGTGGAACAGAGTCCAAGACATAGTGTCGCATTTCTAGAGAGCCACCCAAAAAACTAGAAGGCTTGGATAGAGTCTCGTGAGGTCTAGAGTTACTATTCCCATGTATACTTGGCGATAAGCATCCCAATGCTGAGGACACCAATAAGATCCCACAAATCATTCAGCATGCATGCATTTCTTTCCACAAATATCATCCTAAAAGTGTCGTAGAGTACTGTCTGGTTCACTTAGCTAGGATGTGACAACGACTTTCAGTCTAAGAGAATCAGGAGGACATCGCCTAAACTAGGGCATGTAAGCTGCTCTTGTCGGTTAGGACCACTTATGTCAAGCCAAGGGCATGTCAGCTGTCCTATGGTTAGACACACAGAGCCAATACTAAACCAGGGGCATGTAAGTGGCTCTGACAGGTTAAGAAGCATCCATGTCAAACCAAGGGCATGTCAGCTGTCCTATGGTTAGACGCACTGAGCCAATGCTCGACCAGGGGCATGTCAACTGCTCTGCAGGTCGATGATCCTGGTAATCTACCGGGAGGCATAGTCATCAAATAATCCCGATCCCCAGAGTTTGATGGTCATATCTCATTACTTGAGTACCTGGTCAAAATTGGTTGATAACCAAGACCTTCCCTTAGGGTTGTGCACAACATTTAGTCTGTTTAGCAACTCTTTGTTCAATCAGCTGTAGTTTTCGGCTTTGGGCCAGTTTCTTTGATTCTTTTAATACCATCTTTACCTGTCTGCTTTGATTCTGCTAAGTGCTATTGACCGAAATAATGTTGAAATCTGTTTCTAAAATGATCTTTTAAGCATGTCTTGTAGGAGATCATGCACCCCTTCTGAGGAGTCTCGAGCGAAGAAAGCTGAAGCACCTTACAGATCATGGGTTTCCCTACAATGGTCGTGCCCATACATTGCTCAGATGTTCTCCAGGCATGGATCAAGTAGTTGACTGAAAGTGATCGTGACAAGCTGCAGATTTAAGGAATCTCTTTAAAGCTTCTGGATATCGCAAAGGTGGAGGTTTCTCGATATTTCCTGTGTGTAGCTACCTGATTTTGGAAACCAGCTCATCATGTATTCCATTTTGGGAGAATCGAACTGACCCCAACCTTGGAGGAGGTACACAGAATATGTTGTCTACAAAGGTTTTTGGGACCCTCCGTGTTTATGCAGTGCGACGGGTATTCTTCAGTCTTGAGTGAGCTAACTGGCCTATCAACCAGTGATTGTGGTCGTCAGCTCATCTGTTCAGATGGACATTCTCCCATACTGTAGCTAGCCTACTTTGACAAAGTAGCAGGAATGCGTGCCTCCCTAGGTGATGAGCTTTGGTTGAAAGGCTTTGTTGTCTGCTTCCTGGGAGAATTGATTTTCAGCCATGGCCAGATGGTTGTAAACATTGAACTCGCTGAGATCGCTTTGGCAGTTGTTACCCGACAAATAGATTTAGCCCGAGTCATCTTGGCAGAAACTTACCGAACTATGGACCGATCACTTTTATGGCTGTGGAGCTTTTGTACAAGTATGGTTGGCTGCACATCTGGGTGTAGTAGTCTTACGCTCGCAATAATCAACCTTCAAATCCTACTGTCGAAGTGGCCATGCGCGCACGCTCATCTCAGTTCAAGAGGAGTACGAGCATTTAGAATGCTTGATAGAATAGAAAATCATCAGGCGCATTATTCCTTCGGCTACGCATAACTTTGAGGCCTTCTTCAACACAGCTGACATGCAACTTATCGTCCTGCGGGGGTTGACTGGTGTAGTTGAATATCACCCAGTCCGTGTGATGCGGCAGTTCGGTTACCAACAAGATGCCTTTGTTTAGGGGAAAATGCCAGCACAGTTCCAAGAATACCCCCTGAGCTCTTATACAATGACTAAGGAGCTCTCTCGCCTGCTCCGTGGCTCCATACGATCGAAGGATTTTGCTTTCATAGAGGGGAAGAGTTGCACAGCAGAGTATGAAGCCGAAGTCGAAGAGGCCTGGCCAATCTGCAGTGCCGTCCTGAGCCATACGCTCTTTGCCAAAGCCTCAGGCTCCAATAGATCCAAGGATGATGTACATTCTTAACATTAATGTCATGTTACTGGTTCTTTGCAAGCTCAAATACATGTGACCACTTCATTGACTCTGGAAATAAAATTCATCAGAACATTTCTAGCCAGCTTGTTTGATTGCTTATGGTTGATGCGGAACAAAAACCGTCATCGCGACAGCATGTGCATGACTGGTGCAGGATTCTACATTCTTTTGCCTATCGGCTTGGTGCTGGGGACAACCCAAATAATAGTCGAATATCTCGTTTTATTGCCCCGACCTGGACGAATGAAGTCTTCACAACTTCTATGCCAGATAGGGCAAAACTGCCCCTTTTGCCATTGAATCTGATCCTAACTGCAGATTCAAGGCCTCCTTTTTTCATCTTGTCTAGACTACCTACAGGGAGTCTAGGTGTTCCCATCCAAGGTTTGGTCCATTCGGACAAATCCTGGTGCCCCCTTTTGCCTTTGAATTCTGGTACTAACCGATAGATTCAATGCTTCTCTTTTTATCTAGTCTAGACTACCTGCCCGGAGTCTAGGTGTTCCCACCCAAGGTTCGGTCCATTTGGACGAATCCTGGTGCCTCCTTTCCCATCCAAGGTTCCGTCCATTCGGACGAATCCTGGTGCCTTCTTTCCCATCCAAGATTCGGTCCATTCGGACGAATCCTGGTGCCACTTTCCCATTCAAGGTTCGATCCATTCAGACGAATCCTGGTGCTTCTTTCCCATCCAAGGTTCGGCCCATTCGGACGAATCCTGGTGCCTCTTTCCCATACAAGGTTTGGTCCATTCGGACAAATCCTGGTGCCTTCTTTCCCATCCAAGGTTCAGTCCATTTGGACGAATCCTGGTGCCTTTTTCCCATCAAAGGTTCGGTCCATTCGGATGAATCCTGGTGCCTCCTTTCCCATCCAAGGCTCGGTCCATTCAGATGAATCCTAGTGCCTCTTTCCCATCCAAGGTTCGGTCCATTCAGACGAAACATGGTGCCTCTTTCCTATCCAAGGTTCGGTACATTCGGACGAATCCTGGTGCCTCTTTCCCATCCAAGGTTCGATCCATTCAGATAAATCCTGGTGCCTTCTTTCCCATCCATGGTTCGGTCCATTCGAACGAATCCTGGTGTCGCTTTCCCCTCCAAGGTTCGATCCATTCGGACGAATCCTGGTGCCTCCTTTCCCATCCAAGGTTCAATCCATTCGGATGAATCTTGGTGCCTCTTTCCCATCCAAGGTTCGGTCCATTCGAACGAATCCTGGTGCCTCCTTTCTCATCCAAGGTTCGATCCATTCAGACGAATCCTAGTGCCTCGTTCCCATCCAAGGTTCGGTCCATTCAGACGAATCTTGGTGCCTTCTTTCCCATCCATGGTTTGATCCATTCGGACAAATCCTGGTGCCTCTTTCCCATCCAAGGTTTGGTCTATTCGGACGAATCTTGGTGCCTTCTTTCCCATCCAAGGTTCGATCCATTCGGACGAATCCTGGTGCCTCTTTCCCATTCAAGCAAATCTTGGTGCATCTTTCCCATCCAAGGTTTGATTCATTCAGACGAATCCTAGCGCCTCTTTCCCATCCTGGGTTCGGTCCATTCGGACGAATCCTGGTGCCTCTTTCCCATCCAAGGTTTGGTCCATTCGAACGAATCCTTGTGCCTTCTTTCCCATCCAAGGTTCAGTCCATTCGGACGAATCCTTGTGCCTTCTTTCCCATCCAAGGTTCGGTCCATTCGGACGAATCTTGGTGTCTCTTTCCCATCCATGGTTCGATCCATTCAAACGAATCCTAGTGCCTCCTTTCCTATCCAAGGTTCGATCCATTCAGACAAATCCTAGTGCCTCCTTTCCCATCCATGGTTCGGTCCTTTCAGACGAATTCTGGTGCCTCTTTCCCATCCAAGGTTCGGTCCATTCGGATGAATCCTAGTGCTTCTTTCCCATCCACGGTTCGATCTGTCCAGGCGAATCTCAGTGCCACCTCCCTTGCCTTTGAATTCCGCTCTGAATGGACAGAATCAAAGCAAACTGTCTTCCTCCTTCCTTTGGGCTGGTATCGTGAACTACCCGGGCAATCCTTGTGATGCCCGATGGATTCCCACTTTTCTTGTTCCTTCCTTCCTTAGCCCAAACTACCCAAGTGACTTCCATAACCAGTCACTTTTTGGTCGGCAAGCACCGTGAGTCTTGTGTGGTGCTTTTCTTGATAAGTGTGATAACCAATCATGTCTTCTAGGAGCTGGTTGGCCGTCAACTTGTCAGCTTGTCATCTGTATTGGTTTCTCTGATGTTGGCTTCAGTTGTGGCGTTCAGGGAGGCAAGCCAGGACTTCTGGTGCGTTCACTGACGAGTGGCTGGTTATCGGTAGCTAACTCTTTCATACGGCTTCAGGCGGAGTGTCTTTGTCAACCCTGAGCATCGGTCTCTGTTCCACACGTCCTCCGACCTTACTCAAGGAGGAGGCATTTGTAGACATCCTAATTTTGCAAGTCTACAGGATGGAGTTGTGCTAGCTGGGCTTTTAATCACTAATGAACTCAAACATTGGTTTAGTCGCAAAGCAAAGGAGCGCCAAACCCAACAGCCAGTGATCTGAGCCGTTATCCGTGGCGGTAGAGGAGCACCTATCAGGCGCACCTATCTGGCCCACCAGACAGGCGCACCTCTGGCGCACCTATCTGGCGCACCACTCCGGTGCACCATACAATCGCACTAGGCATGAGAACCTGGCTGGTTCCCTCATCACAACTGTCGATCGCTGTCGATGCTTGGGCAGGCAGTGGGGTGTGTGGGGGACAGCAAGGTTGTTACAATTGGTTAGTTTGTTAGGAGGTTTTAGTTTGTTACGGAGTTGGTTAGTTGTTAGGATTTTGTTGAATCTGTTACAGGTTGTTACAACCGCTGGAGCGTCACCTATAAAAGAGACAGTAGTGTGAAAAAGAAGAAAAGAAAGTGAGAGAGAAAAGGGAGGAGATAGAGAGAGTTCCAGGAAAAGAGAGGAGGTTCGTGGAGGTGAGAAACCAGAGTTTTCAGCCACCTCCGACGAGCTACGACGGTGAAGCACATTGCCAGGCCATGTACGTCCTCCACTAGCCTCATTTAATTTCAATTTTAGCTTCCTAGGTCTCCCTCTACCTCCCCTGGTTGATTCCAACAGAGACAGAGGTCTCCTCTGGTTGGAATCATGTTTCCAGGCCTCATCGGAATCATTCTCTGGTGGCTTAAGTGGGGGCACGAATCCACTAGTTGATTCGTGTCCCAGAGCTTTAGGTCTTCCTCCCTTGGTCATCCTCCAGCTTCTCCGACCCCTAGTGCACCGTTTCACTGCCACCCGGAGCCACCATCAGAAGATCGTCGGAGTCACGGTGTCCCGCCATCGCCAGAGAAGACGACTAGGATCAGAGAAGATACACGTGCCTCCAACCTTGCCATGCCACTCCGAGAATCCAAAAAGCCTCCACGGCATGCCCCAAGCACAGTGGAGCCTTTGGAGCTAAGCCATGAGCCTTTGATCACCCTAGCAACCTCGTTCACCGGAGAAGACGACAATGACAGTCAACAGAACCCACCTTGCGCGATCACCATCCATTTTGACCTTTGGAGGAATGCAAATGTTCCTCCCGACGTCCCGCAGCCTCCAAGAGCTCAGAGACACGTGCTGTAGCCTTCTAGTAGCCCCTTCTTCTCCGACGTCGTCGTCGGAGTGTTCTGACAGCGAGGGTGGTGGGAGGCCCACTCCTGCCATTGAATCCTTGATCCAAACCGTTGGATCTCTTCCCCTCCTTCTCTTCTTGCTTCCCGTGGGGCCTGATCTTAGATCAGGCCATGGAATAGCCTCTAAGTGACCCTTCGGCGGCGGTCGACGGTGGAGTTCCGTCGACGGCGGTCGTCGATCCTTTTCTTTTTTAATAAAAAAGTAGTTTTCTTTGATTAAATTTCTAAACCTTTTGTGTTGTTACATTTAGGTCCTTTTTTATTACAAATAGGTCCTTTCTCTTACTTTTAGGTCCCTTCACATTTTTCTTAAATCGTTTGAATAAAGTTTTAACTAAAAATATTGCAATGTGCCCCCTGAGTTTTCAAAATAATGTTTTCTAGGCTTCAAAATTAGACAAAAACCCCTAAGTTTTATGAAAATGATTCTGAATGCATGTTTCTCTAGTTAAATTGCATTTTAGCCCGTAAACTTTACAGATTTCACACTGAAGGCATGTTTTCTAGTGTAGAATTACTGAATTGCCCCTAAAACTTCCTGTTTTCAAACATGGATTCTTTTTCTTGCATTTTTTACCCTGAATTTCTACAAAATTGCATTAAATGCATGCTTTGATGGCAAAATTGCATTTTGACCCCTAGGAACCTCCCAATTGACCAAAAATGCACAGATTTGCACGTCTGACCCCAGATTTCTTCAAAATTACATGAAATGTGTTTTGTCTATGTATTTTTGATGATTTAGCTTCGAAATTTCAGTTTTCATTCAGAATTTGAGCTTTTTGCACAAAGGCCCTTGGGATTTGCATTTTTACATTCACACATGCATTTTGCATATTTTGTTGTACTTTTCCCATGCAAATTTTCTCACATTTTCTTCCTTACATTGTGCACACATTTCTAGTTCATTTCAAGCTTGGTTTTCTCATCGTTTCCCAGATTTCTCCCGATTTTCGCGTTTTTTTGACTTGATTTGGCTTTCCATCGCCCGAGGGCATACATTAAAAGGCTTAACAATGCCAACTTTGTCCCGAATGAGCATTATTTTCCCAATTTGATTTTCTCGGATTTCTTCGTGTTTCCGTAGATTGGTGTGAAGCTTTCCGAGAGTTTCTTGATTTTCACGATTTTCTTCATCGCCCACGGGCGTATAGTAAAGCGGCATTCTCAATGCCTACATTTGTCCCTCTGATTAACTTTTTCCCCTTATTTCATTTCTTCTCTTTGATTTGGCATGTTTTCTAGTTATCTTTAGCATGAACATTCAGAATAGGCAAGCACACATCCAATAGGCCATTTAACAAGTTGGAAACCTTGAAAGACGGAGTTCCTCGGACGCATGGGGGTGCCTAACTCCTTCCCCATGCGTAACAAGAATCCTTACCCTTTGTCTGGCCCACATTGATTTGTGCATTTCATCCATTAGGCACGGAGCATATATGTTTTCTTCATCTTGTTTGCTTCTTGGTTTTCTTGTGTGTTTGCTTTTCCTTGTCTTTCCATTAAAAGACTAGGTGGCGACTCCTTTCCTTATCCTTTCTCATCTTTCCTTGGTGTTTCCAAGTCTAGTCTTCTTCTCCGGATTCACCATCTTTGCGATGACCGTATCAGGACTCCTCGTGTGCTTCCATGCACTCGGTAACGGAGAGCCATGTAGGGTTCCACCGGCATGGTCACAACGGCCGTGAGAGGGAGGTGATGTTGAGGTGTTGGGTTGGCTAGGGCTAAGGAGGAGAGAAGACGGAGGTGAAGGCTTGCTGATTCACGTTGGGTTCGTGTGGAGGTTGGGGAATGGCCATGAATGGTGGGCTAAAGAAGACAAGCTGGTGCTAAGGGGTGGCTATTGGGTTTGCAAGGAGAGGAGGTGAGAAGGAAGAAAGTAGGATGGGTTGATGCTGGTTGGCTTGTGGTTGATGGGTGATCTTCTCTGTGCTCTCTCTCTCTCTCCCTAGGATTGCATGGCCATGACGTACGTGGAGGTGGAAGGCGGCGGCTGTTGGTGGAGGCTCACAGGGATGGTGGCTAGATGGGTTACAGAGAGGAGGTAGTGGACAGGATGTGGAGGTCGGGCTACTAGAGGAGAGGCTAAGGAGGATGAGGCTGTGGTGGAGGCGTTGATTTGGATGCTATGTGGCTTGAGAAGTGGAGGACAATGGCTGTTGGTTTGTCGAGAAGAGAGAGGACTGAGGTGTGGTGGTGAAGAGATGGAAAGGAAGAGAATTGTCTGGTGCCATGGTGAAAGGTGGTGGTGGATGGGGTTGTTGTTGTTGGGTTGGTTGAAGGTTGAGACATGGAGGACGGTCTAGTTTGTTGGTTGGTTGGCTGAAGGTTGTGGTGGATGAAGGCAGACGGAGCTCTAGTTAGTGGCCATTGTTGGAGGTCTATTGTGGACATAAGAGGGAGGTGAGGTTGGAGAATCGGTGTTGGTTTACAAGGAGGAGGATGGGTGTTCATGTGGAGAGAGGAGGGGATGCAGGAGTTGTTGTTGGATTGGCTTGCTGCTGTGAGGTGGGAGGCCTGAAGGGGTTGGGTTCGGCTGAATGCTAGGTTGGTGACGGAGGAAGATGATGATTGGGTCGTGGAGAAGGTTTAGTGAGAAGGTAGAAAGGATGAAGGGTGCTAGTCGTGTGTGCTTGGACAAGGGGGCAGGTCATTGGTGCTCCTCCTTCCACTCTCCTCTCACCTTTCTCCACACCTTCCTCCTCACTTTCTCCCCACCTTCCTCCCACCTTCTTTACATGAACTTGGCAGGATTTATAGGTGGTTAGGTTTTATGGGGAGCCATTGGATTTACCTAGCTTGATGAGTGGTGGAGGTTTTTTTTAAGGAGTGGGTTAGGGTTTGGGTTAGGTTTGAGGGTGTGGGCTTGGGCTTAAGTGGACTTTGCATGGGTTTACATGGGCATGTGTCGTTTGGGCTTGTGGTGGAATTTTGGGTTAATGGTGTTGGATTGGGTTTAGAGTATTTGATTGGTTTTAGAATGTCAAAGAAAGGGAGTTGGCAAAATGCCTCTTCTCCACTAATGCACTCTTCCAAAGAGGTCCACTGACAAATGATTGTAAAATCAGGATGTCTACACATGGGAAGTATGAACCGATGTATATGGACATGTCTATCTCCTTAGATGCAAGTGTGGATGTGTGATGGTACGTACCAGCCTACCTCGTCATCAGTTGGGTTCCGCTGGCAATGAGGACTGTAAACTCAGGCTAGGGGCTCTAGTGTCATGTTTCGACACTTCCACAGGACTAAGGGAGCGTGGTGGTGATACATGGATGCAAAGTGAATGGGAATGGATGCAATGATGATGATCCCCGTCTTCAGTGAGTCTTGCCAGCAACCACGAGCTCAACCAGCCATGTAGGCGGTAGAGAGCATCAAGTGATCATCCAAGAAGGTTCAAAGAAGATAGAGGAAGGTGATGGGTGTAGTTAGATGGGTCTCCACACACTCATTGGCCATCGGCCAAGATTGAGTGATGGGAACCCACCATCGGCAGGGAAGGTGCTATGCATGAGTGATGATGCTTATGAAGGGAAAATGCATGAAATAGGCACAAAAACCTTTGCAAATCAAAGAGAAAAAGGTTGCTCAAGCTCAGGGAGAAGTCTCATCTAAGTTGAAGTGGATTGTTCTTCCCGATGGCTCACGACAGTCTTTTCTCTGACTAGTGGCCCGACGGCATCGAGGGTGGCTAATGGAGGGCTGTTACAGGTTGAGAAGTGACTGATGAGTATGGGGAAGTGTTAGATAGGCTGAGTAAGGGTTGGGATGCCCTGTTTGGTCTTGTTGGACTTGTGTATGCCTAGAAAGGATTCGATCAGCTGGCGAGGACATTGCTCAGCCTGACCGTGGCTATGGTTCGACTCAAGGGCTTGTGACAACAATTCTGGCCTGAGGAGGATGTGTGGTTGTTGTGGAGTGGCCTGGTTGAATGGATTAATGACTATGGTGGCCGGAGATGGGATATCAGTGGTGTAAGACGGCTGGAATTGGTTGTTGATGGCCACGATTGTTTGGGAGGTGGCTACTTCAGTGGCTTTTCAGGTGGGTTCTCCAACAGCTTGTTCATGACAAATAGGAGGAGCTTAAATAGGAGGAGGAGGTGTATAATGGTCATTGATGAATAACTATTTTAAAAGGATGGATGAGATGAATTCGAAGAGGTTTGATTGTCATATAGGTGTTGGAATAGGGGTAACATCGTCTAGCAACCTCAAGAAACACCCTTAAATCTGTGGGAGCCAATGGCAAGGGAAGAATTGGTGGTTCGAGTGGTTAAAAGACCAGACAATCCTTCAGCAAATTTAGTTACTATTTCAAGGCTTCACATTGGATAATTGTGCTCTTGACTGCGCTAACTAGCTGCCCGACTCTTGCTTGTGAAATATAATAGCCAATGATGTTTGCCATCTAGATTCGCTAGTTCAGATCACCAAGTAGGTGCATTAAACCCATGACAGACCCTATTGGCTGGAATCTGGACTTGTTCCTTGAGTGATAGACCTCCAAATGGGCTTGGGCTTGTGGTTAAGTGGAGGTTGAAGGTGTTTGGCCAAGATTCTCTATTTCAAAGTTGGTTTCGGAGTGTGGAATGGGCTCTGGTGTGGGAATGCCTTGTGGCCACCGATGCACTCTTTCAGAGGGTTTCGCTAATGAGTAACTACCTAAGTAGGGTGTCTACACTACTATTCAGATAAGCATAAACAGACACTATACTAGCACAAAAGCAACTAAACGACGTATCAGTTATTCGAGCCACTCTGCACTCTCTTAGAGCTCCTGGCATAAGAGAATAGAGGTGGATCAGGTGGAAACTCATGGATAGACAACGACTCCTAGATCTCAGCGTCATACTCATAGTATATCCATTGCCTTTCATAATGGCAATTCTTTTAGAGTGGATATTGCAACATAGCAGCCGAGATAGCTCCATAGTCAAGGCGAGAAAGCTATGTAGGTATAGTTGAAAGCGATCTGTCTTGGGACTTTGTGTGAATGAGTTCTGACAATAACCAAACCGACACATCACGCAAATCGAGTGGTACTCCACACCCCTAGTAAGCCCTGGTAGAATGATCAATTTCATGTCACTGTTGTTGAAGAAAACCATATATGGATCTGCAACAGATGGGACGATCCATCAAGTCACCTTGTCTTTAGTTAGTCTCTCCAACCTCTCATACATCATGTAGATAGGAGGGATATTCCACGAGTGCTTACTGCAGCAATAAGCCTCGAAAGTAGAATGCTAAGGATGCAGAACTTCCACCCCTAGGTGTGTGGCGAGTCAGACCTGCTACAAGGTGAAACAGTGGTTAGTATCCAACAGCAAAGATAGAATATAACGACAACAAAACATATTTGTACCTATACTAGGGCCCCACAACCATAGAAGTGCTGACAACAGTGTAATAACCAGCCTAGGGCCCAATATGTCACGGCAAGGATGATAGACGCTAGATCAATCTGATGAATCACTACCGCCATAGCAATCTCAACAACCTTTATTGCCACAATCATCCTACCATGGCTGAAGACT